>JAABNX020000042.1:18161052-18173598 GCA_015163995.2 Mormyrus lacerda
CGGGCAACTTAGCTCCTGGGATCATTGGAACACGCAAACCCCTCCACCACGATAAGGTGTCAGCTCCAGGAGAGGCATGTCACCCCTATTATTAATAATAATAACAATAACACTAATAATAATAATAATGATGAAGAATAATAAAGAATAATAATAAAGAATACAATGGCAACTCAAAAACCAAAAAAAACAAAATTTTTAGAATTTTTTATATTTTACTCAGTTATTACATCGTAAATGGGGATGGAATATTATTTATTCATTTTTTCACTATTTCTGTGCAGCTTACACTAAGGTAAATACAGCCAGTCAAAACCATAGTCACCCCCCCCCCCCCAAAAAAAAAAGTTCTCTTAAATCTCCCTCAATATTGATCCCAGACATTCCCAATTTCAGTTTTGTTAGGTACTCATGTGACCAAATCAGTATTTGTGACAATGAGGTCCTTAAGTGTGGATGATTTGACATGGAATGACTCTTCTAACTGAATATTTTGAAAGCATCTGATCAGGCAGTTCTGCATTTGCTCCAATCTGAAGAAAATTTAGTTATAATCAGTGTTGAAAAGTTGGGCTGAGAAGGTGACGGGCTGCATTTTCTAAAGTAGGCTATCTGCAGCACTCTGAAGAAATGCAGGTGATATACCAAGGAATCTACAACAGAAGAGATAAATATGAGATAATACTACATGCCACTATAAAGATTTACTCATTGTAAAGTTACTCATTGTAAAGCAAGCTAGCTATTCTCTGTAAGGTACAAAGGATTAAAAACAATAAGAAGAATACAATGCAATCCTTTGCATGCCGTATTATTTTAAGATATGGGGTATATATTATGTACATAATCATTGGGAAGAAAAGGAGTTACAACTAACAATTTTACCGTGCGTTCCCTCCTTCCTCGACTGTGGCGGTTTTTTTAAAATTATTTTTAAAAAACTTATGTAGCATCTTCAGCAAGCGAGCCTTGACAATAATAATAAATGTAGAGTATGCGTGACTTTGTTCCGAATGTATAGTGAATTCAGGTAAAGTGGGCCATTTTTTACTATTTTGACCTCTAGTGCCCATTGAAACATTAACCTAATTTACTTAACCAACTTATACCTTTCTGCAATCCTTAAGATGTGTACTTATCACATCAAAAGAAAACAATGAAATTTCTTGCTTATGGGGGCCGTGATACAGGTCTATACACTCCCTGCACCCAAAAGGTAAAGTGGTACAGGTAGCAAAAGCAAAAACACTAAAACATTAGTGGCACTGAAAATGGAAAGGTTATGTACCCACTGATCATCATGTACTTGTTACTGATTGGTCTGATTTAATGCATCCATCCATCCATCCCTCGTCTGAAACAGCTTAATCCCAACTGGGGTCACAGGGGGGACCAGAGCCTATCCCGGGAAGAATGAGCGCAGGCAGAAACCAAGCAGTCACCAACACACCAGAAGAGTGCACACGCTCACACTATTTAATACATCAATACTGAATAATTTGCAAAGGTTTTTGAACATTAATTGTTGATTATTTTTTTATCAAAAACAGTCATTGAAACAACTTAAAATCCATTACATTTAATTTAATTTTGGATTTTGTTTTGGATGGTAAAAGTTGATGTACAGCCATTTTTAGGTCTCTCCAGAGATGCTCAATTGGGTTTAAGTTTCAGTTGTGAAGCCACTCCTTTGTTATTTTAGCTGTGTGCTTAGGGTCATTGTCTTGTTGGAAGGTAAACCTTCAGCCCAATCTGAGGTCCTTAGCATTCTGGAGAATGTTTTTGTCCAGGATATCCCTGTACTTGGCCGCATTCATCTTTCCCTCGATTGCACCAGTCGTCCTGTCCCTGCAGCTGAAAAAAACCCCCACAGCATGATGCTGCCACCACCATGCTTCACTGTGGGGACTGTATTGGACAAGTGATGAGCAGTCCCCGATCGTCTCCACACGCTTAGAATTAAGGCCAAAAAGTTCTTTGTCTCATCAGACCAGAGAATCTTATTTCTCACCATCTCAGAGTCCTTCAGGTGTCTTTTAGCAAACTCCATGCGGGCTGTCATGTGTCTTGCACTGAGGAGAGGCTTCCGACAGACCACTCTGCCATAAAGCCCTGACTGGTGGAGGGCTGCAGTGATGGTTGACTTTTTGCAACTTTCTCCCATCTCCTGACTGCATCTCTGGAGCTCAGCCAAAGTGATCTTTTGGTTCTTCTTTACCTCTCTCACCAAAGCTCTTCTCCCCCGGTATCTCAGCTTGGCCGGACGACCAGCTCTAGGAAGGGTTCTGGTCATCCCAAACGTCTTCCATTTAAGGATTATGGAGGCCACTGTGGTCTTGGGAACCTTAAGTGCAGCAGAATTTTTTTTGTAACCTTGGCCAGATTTGTGCCTTGCCACAATTCCGTCTCTGAGCTCTTCAGGCAGTTCCTTTGACCTCATAATTCTGATTTGCTCTGACATGCATTGTGAGCTGTAAGGTCTTATATAGACGGGTGTGTGGCTTTCCTAATCAAGTCCAATCAGTATAATCAAACACGACTGGACTCAAATGAATGAATGAAGGATGATCAGAAGCAATGTAAAGCACCTGAGTTAAATATATGAGTGTCACAGCAAAGGGTCTGAATACAGTACTTAGGACCATGTGATATTTCAGTTTTTCTTTTTTAATAAATCTGCAACAATTTCAAAAATTCCTTTTTTTGTCTGTCAATATGGGGTGCTGTGTGTACATTAATGAGGAAAAAAAAATTCAATGATTTTAGCAAATGGCTGCAATATAACAAAGAGTGAAAAATTTAAGGGGGTCTGAATACTTTCCGTACCCACTGTATACCCCAACATCCTATTGGCCTTTTTTATTGCTTCCTCACACTGGCGAGAATGGGACATGGAAGCATCAACATACATACCAAGGTCTTTCTCATATTCAGCTATCTTTATTTCAGTAGGACCCATAAAATACCTGTGAAAAATTTAAGGGGGTCTGAATACTTTCCGTACCCACTGTAATTACATAACAGATTTACCTTAATATCGATATTATAACCTTAATATCGATACGATCAAAAGCACATGTCATTCACCTTAGACTGTGATTTCTGAAGGACGTTCCCCTCAGACATCCCCAAAATGCTTGCCTCGTCCTCAACTGTGACCTCAGATCATGTGCTTTCTATACCAGCTCCCGATAACAATTATTCTAAATGAATCTACTTTAGCCGGGAAATAAACTTGTCATAGCTTAACAGTCCCACATTACCTGATGTCCCACAATACTTGAATTCACCTACTTTTTCAACTTCAAGAAAAGTAGGTTTGTGTTGCATGTTCATAATTTTATTTTATTTTATTATTGCACTTTATTCTGCATGCTCATATAATGCAAGCATGTCTTCAAGCACAATGTGCACCTTAATAAAGACCCCAACAGCCCCCCATAGTAAGGGCAAAATATTTTCCCTTCATGTATTACCCCTGTAAGATGCCGGGACGCTGATTGACAGGCTCCCTGACCAATCAGTAACAAGCATGTGATGATCAGTGGGTACATACCCTTTCCGTTTTCAGTGCCGCTAATGTTGTAGTGTTTTCGCTTTTGCTGGCATGTTTTTGAATTCGCTGTAGTGTTTTGATATTTGCTGGTGTGTTTTTGCTTTTGCTGGCGTGTTTTTGAATTTGTTGGTGTGTTTTGCCCTTCAGGGCTTCCGTACTTCAGGGCTTCCATACATTTATACTATATTTTAGTTTAAAAAAAGAGAAATTGAGAATAAGGAAATCAAATATTTTATTTTATTCACTTAATTCAACTGAATTGAAACAGACATTTCATGAAAATATATGAAAATATAGATACATAAACATGTATAATCATATTAATCTACTACATGTCAGTCCCCAGGAATTATGAGTGTAAGTGTGGTATGTTAATATTTGAAACCATAAGCAGAAAAACAGAATAATGCACTGAGAACGACTCGCAAGGAAAGCCATCACATAAATGGTAAATGGTAAATGGACTGCATTTATATAGCGCTTTTTCTCAAAGCGCTTTACAACATATGCCTCACATTCACCCATCCACACACTTATTCATACACCGTTGGCAGAGGCTGCCATGCAAGGTGCCAACCTGCTCACCGGGAGCAATTAGGGGTTCAGTTTCTTGCTCAAGGACACTTTGATGGGGTCAGGAGGAATCAGGGCTCGAACTATATCACATATAACCAAAGGCACAGCATAGCTGTTTGCTATTGTACAGTAGGTGATTCAGTATAGGGAAAACAAATGTTTTTTACTTGAAAGAGCATTTTCAAGGAGATGGAAGCCAAAACTTTCATCATTTCATATTTAATGACGCCATGTACTTAATGAAGGACCACTATAGACAGATCTGTTCATTCGTCTTGCTGACCAAATTCCCCAGCCCCTACTGGCCCCAATCTGATGTCATCTCCTATTAGGTAACAATCATACACAGACACAAACAAATGCACATACAAATTCAAACATCTCTCAGTCCATGTGCACACATGTACATATAGTTATATACTGTGTCCGGTTACATATGCCACATATATTGTACATATAAACACATTCCCACTTGCCAATACCAATTCAGTAATATTTTGAGTAATACTCAAAACTTAAACTTTTCCCCTCTAAGGAGTGAATCCTTCATCAGTTTTTTGTTCATTTAAATTTATTAATGTAGTTATCTAGAAAATGTGTTAGACCTTTGCTTTTTATTCCTATGAGAAAAGACAGGTGCAAAAGCTTGATAGATCTTGCTGAAGTGTCTAAGCCAACTTACAAACACAGTTGAACAAAGCAGATACACATCTGTCTGAGTAAAGACCAAGGTTTCCTCTGGTCTTATTAATCAGAACAGTAACAAGAAATATGACCACTTTCCTTCTAGTCTGACATGCGATGATCCTGTTGGATCGAGGGTCTAAATATAGAGACATAATGTTATTTTCCATAGAGTTGCTGGGATCTTAATCCAACTCTGCACCAATAAAGAAGGAGTGGGTGGTCTGCTTGCATTTAAATATAGTGTGTGAAAAATCAACTGCACATCTAAAGGCTTTGAAAGGGCAATTAGCTGCTACTATTTAGAACTTTACAAAATCTTCATAACATACTTTATGCCCAGGCCTAATTTTTAAGGTTACATTATAAGAGATCTTATGTTATTGTTGATTGTATGGATTAGAACATGTTTGAACTGTTTCAACTAACCAAACAGAACTTTCCTACATAGAGAGGGATCAGAATTTATTTTAACTATCAGACATTGCAGTTTGGACTTCTAAAGATCAGAATTTAGTGAGGCTTTAATATATCACACTGAGGGAGAGAAGATAAGCTGACTGCATCACTTAGATAACCTTGGTTGTCCTTTTCAGGACTATGCAGCTTTAAATCTATCTATCAATTGCACTTCTATATACAGGAGCTGACATTTAAATGTTTTTCAAACACTTATCTTCACTATTTCATGGAGGGGTTTCAGAGGGTCAGCACTTTGCCCCTGTTGGCCTAAATCAGTTGTTCTACCAATCTCCAGGTGCCCACTAGTAGGTAACAGTTTCAGGCAGCCAGATGAGGACAATGTCAAGGGGAATAGACTTGGGGCACAGAGTGATTGAAAGCATAGAGGAATGACGTCATAGAAAACTCCACCACTGATTGGAGTTGAGGTTCCCCTGGCAAGCCTATAAAAGTAGCAAAGTCCACACCAGGAAAAAGCAAAGGGAGGGAAATCTGGAGTGTGAGAAATTCTGGGATCTTCAGTGTTTGGTGTGATACAGACTCCTAAGTGAAGGTATTGGTCACAAATTTCTGGCGTTTTCCATGTCCAACTATGAGAAAGCGTTTCGAGACACTTGTGTTTGTGTATACATTTGTATGTGATTTTAAGATTGTGTATGTGCTATTTGGTGAGTCTGTGTAAGTATATGTTAATTTGAGATGGTTCTGCTGGTCCATAGGTAGATATGTAATACGTTTGGACTAAATAAATACTGGAATGTTTTGTGGATAGTGTGTGTCTTGGGGAGAATGTGTGTTAGAGAGCATAGGTATTAGTGTGTGTGCAAGAGTTGGGCAGTGAGAGTGTTTATTTTTAACAGTGCAATCTAAAATGGGATCTGGTTGCTAGACAATACATTTTGCCACTTAACTATTGAAAAACACTATATATTCATGGCAAAATATGTTTTTAGTCATCAGAAATGTCGACCATACAGTTATCTTATTTTTTAATTCAATTTGTTGATAAATATTAATTAACCATTCTAACATAAAGATATTTAGCAATATATTTAAAGAAATATAACAGCAAACATCGTACAATACTGTATTGGATAAGCAGTTAGATGGATAGTTGGAATTGGTGGATGGAAGGATGGATGGATGGATGTTTAATGCAGTATCAATCTTTTTATTAAAATGTGCTAGAAGAATACAAGATGCTTATAATAATAAGTAATACAAATCTCATAAGTTCTACATTTGCTTTTCATTTCATAGGATTAAAATCTTTCTGTACTTGTACACACGCAAAGACTTTATGCAGTATATAAACCATATTGACAATATTTATTTAGTAAAGTTCTATAGCTTATTGTATGGTCCAGTGTCCAGTATCAGTTGTTTGCTTGAATTTAAATCTGTAACAGACCAGTTATCAAACTTTTGTTTGCTTTACAAATGTTGGATGTTTATTTTAATGATGGTATCATATGCATTCATGCACTAATAATTTTATTCTCTATAAATGTATATATTTCCATATGCTTATGAATTTGATCTGTTTAGGTGCAATACAAGCAAACAATACATTCCTGTGAATGTATTCCATCAATCAGCTTGTCCATCATCCAATTACTTAAATTGAATCACAAAGGGCAGATTATTGCAAAATTAACAAATTGTCCATAATAAACTTTATGTAAATGAATATATATATATATATATATGGATTATATATAGTGAGTTAAGTGAATGAATTGAACAGACTGCTGAAGATTGTTGAAGGTTTACACACAACACTCTCAGGTGGAGGTAGGAGAGCATATGGGTTTCATACTGTATGCTTTTAGCCAACATAAATGCATTACTGCGTGTTACTGTTTTCTGTGAATTATTCACAGACAAATCTCTGACCTAGCTCTTTGTTTATGGTATTTATTGACACTGAAGAAATTGGCTGTGATATTTTACAAAGTAGATTAATAATATTAAGTAACATCCTAAGAATATATTTATCAGTAGGCGCAAAGGAAACATATAGATAATATGAACAACATAAAAAGACCACACACTTTTTCTTTGAAAACTGAAATAAAGGTCAGATTTAGGATAGGGTTTGAATTCATTTTCAGGTAAGGATCCTATGAAATGTAAAGGTTGGTGTTGCAGTTTTGGTAAGAGTAGGTATCAACTGAATGTTTACTCTTATGTCATGTGTTTTTTTAAAGGGAGGGGGTGAGGTTTGTGGTTGGAGGCTGTAGGTCTACTCTGGTTCTCAGCAATGGGTGGGTGCATGGTTGATGATATTTTCACAGATGGAGGTGGGGTAAATGTAAACACAGTTTTGTATCACAGAAATTCAAAACCACAGTCTGTGTCTAATAGCTCTGGGGGGAGGACACAATGTGAAAACCCATTTTTTCATTTTTCCAGAAACACATGCACGAGAAAAGAGTACGAAAAAGCCTTAGTGCTGAACATAACCATGTGGCAGACATTTTCTGAGAAACAAAAGTGTTTTATTTCTCCTTTTTGTGAATTGATAATACATTAGGAACCAAACATAACTTAATTTTTAATTTTTGGAAAAATAATCACTGCACAATTAAACTCCTCCACTGTGGCTTTGGTTCAACAAATAGAAAGCTGATGCTTGTACATAGTGAAACAAAAAAAGTATATTCAAAAACTAGTAATCAGTGGTTGGAGCATAACAACTAGCACTCTCTTACATACCTGTGCACACATACATATATACTCACATATAGTGATAAGCACATGTATTATGGTGAGTGTGTATTATCATTGTATACATGGGTTATGTGCATCTGTGTATGTTTAAGTGTATTTCCCTGGTATTTTTGTTTCAGATGTGGCACTGTGGATATATACTGGTTTCCTGCCTCTTCACTGTCACTCTGTTCAGTTGCAGTGCCACTGGCTTCCAAGTGATACCGGAAAGATTTGAGGTAAGACCATGAAATGTGGAGAGAAATCTGTACTTGGGGAATAGGGATCTTATTCAAAAGGAAAAAAGCAGAGGCAAGACCTGCCAAAGGAAATGGCAGGCAGTTTTAAATTTAAAAAATTGCATCTCTAAAAAATATGTATATATAAGGACCAAGTTATGATAAACTAGATGAAGGTTGAGGAACAGAGCTTTCCTATGCCAAGCACTCAAGCAGAAGCCACTCCTTTAAAATCTGTCAGAAGTGACAGAGGCACAAAATAAAGTATTTCCCTTTATCACATGAGGGCCTAACACTGAAATAGAATATAAATCAGCCTCTTTTGTGCTGTCTAAATAAAAATAAAGGTTCATAGTTGGGCAAGCTTATTAATTTGTATACTTTATTATCATCTTACAATGCAGATCCCCACACAATCAGATCAGGCTTGAGGTGTTTTTTTGCTTTCCACAGCCTGCACAGTGTGGTTTGCTGGTATATTTATATTTTCTTGGTATATTTATATTTGAAAAAGTCCCTGAAATAAGACAATTGACTTTAGTAAACGTGGTGGATTTTAGTCATGATTTATTACATTATGTATTATGAGATTAGGGACTGAATGAGTGGGTTCATGCTGAAACACAGTCTCTCATCCAGAAGTATCTGGGCCCTGTGGCTTTGAAGAAGTCTGGATCCTTGGCCTGGTCTAATGACGAGAAATCATCCAGCACACAGAAAGACAATTTGCTGCTCCTCGATCAACTGGTGCATGTAGAAAAGAATGCTATTGAAATGAAGAGGAAGAGAAGCTTCCCTGGAGAGAACATGCCACTGGATCGGCTGTCTGTCAGCACAATGGATACAAAAAGCAAACGGAAATACCATGCTGGAGAGGGAGGGAACGGGTAAAGAGCAAGAGAAACATTTAATATACTTAATAATCAAAGGCATGAAGTACGCTTTGAAACTGGGCACTTGATTCTTCTGATGGAATTATATCCATACTATAAAACAATGTTTCACAATTCAAGCAACACATTTTAGTCAAAGATGGTCAATATTCCTTTCTCTCCATTTAATTTAGTAGGCAATGCATTAATATGCCTCATCCATAAAAGGCATTTTCATATTGTAAATTATATCAGTGATTAGGCATGCCAATACTTTCCAGTCTGTCAATAACCAAATAATTTTCACTATCATTTCTACCTTTCCATGACATTGTGCTAACTAGGCTGTCTGTTTTTTAAGTAATACAAATGTTTGAGTTCTTTTTTTGTTTGTTTTTTTAAGACAGAGGAGTTGACAGACCTGCCCATGAGATTTTCAAAGCTATATACCGAGTGATACAACTTTTTTGTAGACATTTGAGATGTACATCATGTGAAAGATTTTTTCACAGATCATTCAGAAGATTCATAGGAAATGTTGCCTTAGAAAAACATATGTAGTGTAATTTTAAACACAGTAGTAGAATATTGTATTACTAGTAATAATTTAATCTTTTTATCTCTTTTGATAGGAAGGCAGTGAGCATTCCTAGAAGGCAAATGAGTGTTCCTATTGACCGGATTGGAATTGGCCGACTCCCCAGTAAACGAGGCTAAACTCTGTTCATGCTCTGGTAGGCCTTGCTTCTCATCTGTGACTGTCATGATTTGCCATAATCTGATTAGTAGGGTGACCAGGTAATCCATGTCAGCTAGGACAGGATTTGCAAAATACCATTTCAATGAAAAGGACCTGGATTACACTTAGTGCTGTTGGGTCAGTATCCTATAATCATGCACATGTCACTAATGTTAATGTGAAACAGCTGTTTTTCAATCAAGGAAACAAACCAGTAAAAGCATAAAGCACAAGAACTCAACTATTCAGCCAAGCACAGGAGCCTGTCAGTTTAAAAGTTGTTTGTAAAACCTGAAGTAGCTCAAGGTACCCTGACATGGATTATAAGTAGCATGTTACTGTTCTGTTCCACAGGTGGTCCCTCACAAATAGAAGACTGGGAAAATGTCAGCTTGCTCCATGATGCCAATTTACTTTTAAATGTAGCTCAAAAAACATATAGACCCTCCTCACCCTGGTCTATTGGGGACTTTATAGTATTCATAGAATTGCAGAGCAGGGTGAGAAAAAAGCCCAAACGGCAGACCGGACACCCAGGACTCTGCCCCAATGCTGTGTGTTCAGTCCACTTAGTATAAACTTTAATCTCCCTTTATATAAATGTCTTTACACTGACACTTAGGGTCAACCTTGACATTAAAACTGGTCATAAGGAAATATTTGTAGTGTTAATTGTTCATAATGTCACTAGAATATTTATTTTACAAATATGTGGACAAAATATACATTCTTTTGGTCTTAAATGGGCTTAAATGTATTTACTTCGAATATATCCATCCATCCATTTTCCAAACCACTTATTCTTCTGGATTGCGGGGGGTCCAAAGCCTATCCTGAAAGCTATGGGCACAAGGCGGGAAACAACCCAGGATGGGGGTGCAGCCCATCACAGGGCACACTCACACACCATTCACATCTATGGGCAATATAGTAACTTCAATTAGCCTCAGCATGTCATTGGACTGTAGGGGGAAACCGGATTACTTGGAGGAAACCCCACAATGACAGGAGGAAAAGATGCAAACTCCACACACATGAAACCCAGGCGGAGACTCGAACCCTGGTCCCAGAAGTGTTTGGCAACAGTGCTAATGACTGTGGTTGTTTTTCACATATCTGATAACATTCACTGACACTATTTTCTCAGTGAAAACCATTGTATCTATTGTAACTCAACTGACATACCAAGCTAAAATTATACAGCAGGATATGATTAATAAAGACTTTGTCCCATTCCAATCATCTTCCCAAGAATATATGTTGTATAAGTGGGATAAAAAGTGTCAGGTTAGTCAAGCTAATAAAGATATTCAATAAAAGATCAAAAACAAACTTATTGGACATGATTAGCAGACTATAATATAATGAATGTCAAATTTGGACATATGATTATAAATATCCAATGTTCCAAACTATATTACATGAGAGTCTACTTATGTATTTAGAAATTAAGCATAATAAAAAGAACATTTTTTATAACAATACATTGTGCTACTAACTGGTAGGTACAAGTCTGTATTTCTGCCTTCTTAATATAAATTTTTATGTGCCCATCTCACAGGCGAAAAGGGACCCTGTTAAGGTTATTTTGTCATAGACTACATCAATAAAAAATAGACTCCTTAAAATGTATTATGCAAACATTCTCAAAGAAAGAAAAATTACACTGTGTTTACTCTCTTTAGATCACTTCTTTTCACACCATCATTGACCATAACTGCATTCAAAATGGTTGTAACCAGTGCTTAATTTGTGACAGAGCTTGCTCAGCTGTGGGACCTTTGGCTCAGAGCAGTCTGTGCTCTGGCACTTCAACCACTACACCCAATATAATTAAATTTAATGTTAATTTGATTTAGACTTTAGAATGAATACAAATTGCACTAAAGAAATACATATTTATAAAACTGGTTGTGGTGAATGATTTCTTGACAGACATCATCTAAATCAGTATGCTTAAAGTAGTAAAACACACCATGCAAGCACAGAAAAATCCACTTTTTGGCCACTAAAATATACGAAGTTACCTTCTGGACCATTAAATTCATCCAGTAGGGTAAATTTTTCTTATGTTTTGACAGGTGTTGATAGAACATATTGCATTGCTACACGTTGAAGTAACTAATAGTGCCACTAATTTGTGTGTTGGGGGCTCTGGCTCCTCGTATGATGGTTGCAGCTGGTCTCTGTGCCCTTTATGAACCATTGTCATCACTTATTAGTGATATTAATTCATGCAAGATTTGTGCCAAAAATTTGATGCACAAAAAACACACAAAAAACAAGCAGAACAAATAAAAGAGCAATACTTTTGTCAAATAACTGTCATGGTGGCTGCGACTTCCCCTGGGCAGGGCGCGGGCATCGCGGCGGCGGCTGCGACTTCCCCTGGGCAGGGCGCGGGCTCCGCGGCGGCTTGGTCACCCGAACCTGGGTCAGGTGCTTCAGGCGACCCTGCCAGGTCCACAAGGTGCCAGAAAACCTTCTCCAGTCTACGTATCTCCTCCTCTGGAGATGCAGGAGAGAGCTGGAGTAGCTGGTTGCCAGCTTCAGTCAGGGCCTGGCACAACCACGGTGACTGGAGGACTGTTGTGGTCAGGGATAGCCGTTTCCAGACCTCCTGAAGGGTGCGGAGCTCCTCTATACGAGCCAGGGTAGTGACCGGAACCTCAGTGGGAGCAGGAGTCCCGAAGCCTGGGGATCGTC
>JAABNX020000042.1:18182829-18217818 GCA_015163995.2 Mormyrus lacerda
GATTAAAATTGATTTTGTTTTCGTTTTTGTTCCTGTTCAATGTCATTTGTTTTCGTTTTTCGTTTTTGTTCCTTGAATCGGTTCAGAGCCCTGTGACCAACATTCCCTGAGTTTCTCTGGAGTAGGGCTGGGTATTGTTCCAAAATTTTCTATACCGATACCGATACCCTGAATTCGATACCGTTCCGAACGATACTTTTTTCGATACTTTTATTTCAAGAAATATATTTTAACAGGATTACATAACACATAATCTCAGAGAAAATTTGGTTTTATTTTTTCAGGATATTTGTGACAATTTTCACAGCAGGCTTTTCTCTAAGACCAATAAACAAAGGAACAAAAGCACAAAATGAACAAAGTGTAATTACCACAATATATCAGTGCTAAGTTCAAGCCATTTTAAGTCAATCAATTTCAAGTATTTGTGAGGCTCACTGCTGCTTAAAGGTTTAGTTCACCCAAAAATTAAAATCCTGTAATTAATTATCTACAAATGAAGATATTTTGGATTTAATCCAAGAGCTTTCTGATCATCCCATAGATAAATCATTGAATAAAGTTGTTTTTGTTTACTTTGTGCACAGAAATATTCTCGCAGCTTCATATATTTATGTATTCATATATAATTATGATTGAACCACTTATATCACATGGACTTTATGTTTTTGGTTCCTTTCTGGGCATTGAAAACTGCATATCCAGTAAATCTATGGGAGGATCAGAAAGCTCTTGGACTAAATCCAAATTATCGTCATTTGTGTTCTGAAGATAAACAAAGGTTTTGAACAACATTAGGGTGAGTAATTAATGACAGAATTTTCATTTTTTGGTGAACTAGCCTTTTAACATCACCTGAAATCACTCAACAGTTTTTCTTCAGAAAAATTAGCATGTCTGCTTTTTCAGGAGACAGACAAGCCCGCTCCTGGCTGACAATGTCCCCAGCAGTGGAAAATGTACACTCTGAGGGTGTGGATGATGCTTGCACGCAAAGATACCTTGATGCCAATTCTGAAAGCATTGGCAGAGTGTCCTTCATGTCCCACCACCAGGTTACTAGACTTAGTGAGGACAGTGTAGACGGAAGCAGTCTGTACTTATTTATCTCTGCCTGAATCCTCTCTGTAGTGCTGCTGGCAGTGGTCTGCATTCTTACTTCAACAGCCATGTCCTCTACAGCAAACGGCTCCTCAAGGGCAGAAAGCTTTGGCCTCTTCTATTTACAAATAAGTAAAGAAATAAAGAAAAATGTAAAACTCTATAAAGATAAATGCAAACAAGTTAATTTTCTTCTAAATTAAAAAAATTAAATAGGAAAAAATAGGATTTCTTTATATTTTCTTACCAGTGCTGTTGTTGCAGATGCACTGTCTTCATCAGAGCTGTCATCTTGGTTACCTGCTCTCTCTTCAATCTGCTCAGTCAGAGTCTATATTCAATAACAAAAATAGGTCACACGTATTGATCTACAATTTAAGAGGGGTAGAAGATTACCAATATGAATTAACACCTGTTCTGAGGTCCTTTTCATTAGCTCCTCCTCCAGTCTGGTCCACACTTCATTTGTCACTTTTCACTTGAATCTGGGACCTAAGGCTGTCTGATATTGCCATCCTTCAAAACAAAAACACTATGAGTCAATCACTATGTAATTTAAATGAAACAAGTGCAAATTCAACAGAATTACACTGCACACCTGGTATCTTTTTGAGAGGTCATTCTAGATAGTGTCCTTGATGGTCTTTGTGAAGGAGGAGTCCTCTTTATTCACTGTGAAGTGGTGCTGGAATTTATTTAAGATAGGGCTCCTTTCAGCAGAGATGCAGAGGGTTGAAGTGTAAAGTATCTTTGTAACTTTGACGAACTGTTCTGCTTTTCTAAAATCCTCATCAGAAACTCTCTGCAGTTTGTAAAATATAATCACATTCATTAGCTGGACTATAGATTCATGAGCACAATCGTTCACACTGAAAATGGAATAAGCATTTAGAATAAGAACTGTTTTTGCCTGTCCTTGTCCATTAATTTCTTAAGACGATGGCCCATGGAGGTGGCCTGGATGGCAGGGAACTTCTCCAGGAATCGCTCCACCATAAGGAATAAGCTATTCCACCTTGTTTTCACATCAACCGCATGTTCTGGAAGACCTAAAGTGAGAAAGAGAAATTCATGTTTGTGTATGTGTGTGTGTGTGTGTGTGTGTGGTTATCAAAGTGGCTGTTTATTTGCAGAAATGTTTTACTGCATGATTTAGCAAAGGATTTTTATTAACTATTTGGCCAAAGAGTTTTGCACTAAGGTTCATCTATTCTGATTTCTGCCTACCGAGAAGTCGCTGCTTCTCTTTAAGGATAGGTTTAGCCAGGCTGGATCTTTTCAGCCACACCACCATTGCTCTGATCCTTCCTGCCCACTGTGAGACTGAGGTAACTGTGTAAAGCTTCTGAGCAGCAATATTGAAAGTGTGAGCAAAGCAGCAAT
Organism: Mormyrus lacerda; assembly: GCA_015163995.2. Classification (NCBI taxonomy): domain Eukaryota; kingdom Metazoa; phylum Chordata; class Actinopteri; order Osteoglossiformes; family Mormyridae; genus Mormyrus; species Mormyrus lacerda. Next base: position 18,185,314 of record JAABNX020000042.1, read on the forward strand.
TTTTTTTAATACTCATCTTTTTTACTGCTACATCCATGTTTGCTACATTGTCCACTGTCACAGCAACTACTCTGTCCTTTATATTGAATTCATCAAGAATATCTCCTATCTCTTCTGCTACAATGTCCCCTGTCTGGGATGTGTATACTGCCCTTGTATGTAGGACCTTCTCTTTCATGGAACCCTCTCTCACATAGTGAACTGACACTGTCAGGTAGTGGTCCTGTGCAATGCTGGTCCAGCCATCAGCAGTCACAGCCACATCCCTCACATCTTGCAACTCTTTCTTGACATTTTCTTTTTCAACTGCATACCATGCAGGTATGAGGGTATTTGAGAGCATGTCTCAGCTGGGGGACTGATATCTGGGGTTTAAGGTGCTTATCATCTCCCTATAGTTGACATCATCAAACACAAAAAAGTAAAATTAGCATTATTTTATCATTGTTGCTTACTATAAAAAGTTTAAAAAATTATCTAGGTTAAGACTACCTACAAACCTGGCCAACAGCCTTAATGGTAATATTACAACATAATTTACAGCTTACTGTACTTACCTCCACCATGAAGCCTCCACAGTAGAAAAAGGCAGCAAACCTTTAACAATAAAATTTGCAACGGCCCTGTGGCATTCATTTTTCCTTTCTTTGTTCATTTTTGCTTTTTCTGCAAGTGTAAATGGATTATCACTTGATGGTCTCCTAATTCCAGGGTCAGCACGAGCAGAGACTATAACATTAATGTGAAGAAAACATGAAAGCTAAACTGTTAATGCAGCCAAGGATAAGGACATTTAAATAAGAAGTTTAATGTGAGGTAAACTTCATCATTTACTGTTAACCTTAAAGAATTTTAGTATCAACTTAGCTAGGTATTTAAAGTCATTGAAACAGTACATAATGTTACACAGCATACGTTAGGTCCGAAAAAGGATTAATAAATTGACCCCGCACAAACTTAAACTTAACTTTAACAGTGCACAAGCGCTAAAGGTTAGCTGATTTTGTATGTCTGTTTACCTGTCGGAGCCCCAGCCATCATGCCGTTATCCTCATCAGTCACGGAGGACGACGCTTGTGGTGGGCATGTTGTTGGAGGCCCTGAGTCAGGAAAATACTGAGAGGATGATGATGACTGCACCGGCGTGATCTTCTTGCAGTCAAACACGGAGCAGCTTTCTGCCTGTAAATTAATTCCTTGTACTGTCAGGTGTTTTATCATATTTGACGTGTTGTGAGTCTTGGACGCGATAACCTTTTTACAAATATTGCATCGCACGCTGTTGCCGTCAATCTTGGCATAATGTCGCCATACTTTTGATCGCTTAAACATCGTTTACGTTAAATTTATGCTATGCTTTAACGTGTAGTGTACATTACAGCATCACATTAGATAAGCTATGGGCGAGTAGGCGTAACCGCCGTAAACTATTAGGTGCGTTCGAGATGCACTACACTAGCCTGCCACCGGCTGGCAAGAGCAGCCCCTTGCAGTCGGGGGAGGAGTAAAGAGACGGCCGTCAGGTCGGACACTTATAGGTTTCCAAAGTGTGCTGAATCAACGTCATTATGGCAGACCAGGTGATTTTTGCCTTGATCGTAGCGGAAGAAGTGGATGCAATTGAGATTCCCATGTTTTTGCATGAAAATCTTTATAGACAGCAAAGGTGTCATTTAAATATTATTAAGTTGTATTTCTTTACTATTTATTTACTTTTACACATGTACAATTTTTTATATGTTTTTAGCGCATCGTCTGTGTATAATTCCTTAAGATGAACATGCTGTGTCATTATAGTTTTGTTTGAATATCAGATATTCGATATAAAGATTGATTACATACAGGAACTTTTTCAAGAAAAAACAAGCAGCACACGTCGTGCTTCTCGTCACATAATCTGACTAATGAGAATAAAGTGTGTTGTCAGCAAGGCTCTTGCAGCCGATTTTGAGCTGCTGTGCCTGACCTCTGCGACTACTTTCGTTTTGCTCTCATGGTACTTTGATGGCACATGTGATCGAAAGGCGACTGCAGCGCCGATCAAAGTCGGACAAATCTGCATTGTTTTGTAAGGCGGCAGCTGGTTTCTTGCGGCGCCGCATGAAGTCGTACGCACCTATTGATTTTCAAGGCAGCCTCGCCCGCAGCCAATCACCAGCATTTTATACAGGCACGTTAAGGATGCCGCACGTTTTCTAGCTCACTGACGTTGACAAGATTATACCCTTAGGTACTGAGACAATTCGGTCGGTGCTTAAAAAGTATTGAACTCAATACCCAGCCCTACTCTGGAGTCGAATGGGAAAACATGAAGTTTATCCTAGTACCAGTGATGAAAATGAGTATCGACCCCACCAATCAATTGAGCATCGATGGCATGGACTTTCACTACAAAAATGCTAGCAATGGGAAAAAAAGGACCACCTTTTTTGTGGGATGTGACCGGGCCGGTGGGGGAGAGAATGGTGAAAATATGTCAGCGGCCTAAATGCAACTGTTCTAGAATGAGCATACCCTACGTGATTTGGATGCAGATATTTGATGAAAAGAGCAATTTCTACCACGGGGTGTTCAAGGAGCTCGTCCTGCATAAGGAGATGAAAAAACTTAAGTTGTAAAGCTTACCCCTCACCCCACCCTCCACTTATCCACCCCCCTCACTCCCACCACCTTCCTTACTCCCACCCTAGGTCTCAGCCTCAACCTACAGTTTCTACCACGCGACCTATAGAGCTGCCGGGAGCCTTACGAAGTAGGACTGGCTGAAAACATGTATTGTTACACGTAGAGAAATATTACACATCCGGACAATACTTTTGAATTGAGGGATACGGAGGCGGAGGCAAAAAGAATCACTGATCTTAGTAGATTTGCCTTACCTTTTCCCTCGGAAAATTAAAGTTGGATATTATGAATCTGTTTCACAGATTGTGACCGAAATCAACGCTTCATTAAAAAAAATAGGTACGGATGTTTGCTTCTTATACAGCGAGATAACGCGAAGGGTTAATATAACTGGTCAGCAGAAATACAGAATCAAATTTAAACCTACTCTGGCCTACATGCTGGGCTTTGAGCCGGGTCAGTGGTATAATGTAGGAGGTACCACGCCGACCTCACCCTACCCCGCCGACGTTCACGCTGGATTCTACAATATGTACGTCTACTGTAACATTCTCGAACTGCAGCACGTGGGGGAATTTGTAGTGCCGCTCCTCAGAACCATTAAAATAGAAGGGAGGTTCGGCACCGTAATCACTTTACCATTCCATAAGCTGCACTACATACCGGTGAAGAAGCAGAGCCTCCAGAATTTGCATATTGAGATAAAGAATGATAAGAATACTTCGATTAATTTCTCCTATGGAAAAACGATCGTCAAGCTACACTTTTGCCCCGCGCCAAAGATCCCCATTTATGGCGTACCACAATTCACAGAGATTTATTTAGTATTACACCAGTCAGGTGGGACATGGGTTCCCCGGTTTTGCGGCTCCATGCTCAGTAGGTTTTTTAGATTCGCTTTACCCTTTCTTAAGCGTGGGATTGATATAACTAAACTTCATTTGAAATCAGCGGCCAAAGGAATAACTTCGGATCTCACCAGTTCTGTAGTCAGCGGCCGTTTTACAAACACCGCTGACCCCAAGCAGGAAGGGTTGGGTCTGCTGCTGCTCTCTCAGAGGGGGACGAAAAGAGCCCCAGCACCTTTACACAGGTCTGGTCATAAAAAACCTCGCAGAGCCGTCAGGATTCCCAAGTCTTGAGCTCCTAAGAGAAAGAGGAAACCCCCAAGGTTTAACACCCATGCTGTTAAACAATGTGGATATACGTTTAAAGTTTGTAAAGGCTAAAAGCGACTTTAGTGTCAAGTGTAGAAATGACGCTTCTTATGAACTGAAAATACTGAGGGCCAGCCTGTTTGTGAAAAAAGTGGATGTCTCCCCAGCGGTGTCACTTAGTCACTCAGCCGTTCTCATGAAAGCAAATGCCCTGTACCCTATAAGCAGGGTAGTCGTTAAAAATTATACACTGCCCGCACAATCGCGGGTCTGCCCACAGGACAATCTTTTCCTGGGTAACTTACCACGCTACGTTGTTTTGGGGATTGTGGACCATGCCACATTCGTAGGGACACGAAACAGAAACCCATTTAGGTTTCAGCATTATGACCTGGAATTTATGAGCCTCTCTGTAAATGGTCGACACATACCTAGCAAACTGTTTTAACGTGAGGCAGTCGGTCAGAGAGTTTTACAACCTTTTCCTGGCTACAAACAGGCATTTAAGGGATTCAGCGCTATGCATTAACCGTGAGGATTTTGAAAATGGATACTCGCTATTTGCTCTCAATCTCTCATGAGACGACGAGCTGGACGGAGGTGCCCTGTCAGCGGAGGAGCCATGTCAGCGGCACATGCCGTCTGGATTTAAGGTTCAGAGCCCCGTTACCCCAAACCATGAGTCTCATCGTCGCCTTTTTCTTCTACCACCGCTTCAAGGGACTTTCATTTCAAAAGACTATGAGGTTGTACTCTGACGACTTAAAGAAAATCGACATTTGCTGCGCTAAAACTTTGATTTGCATTCGGTCTCGCACATTCTTAAACAGACAATAATAAGTAGTATTTAGGGCTATAGTCCTACTGTACTTCCCCTGATGAAATACATTCTGCACAAGATACATGACCGAGATTTGACGGTAATGTCTGAACCTCGTGAACGCTTCTGCCACGAGTTTGTTTTCGGACGCACTGTCCATCAGATCATTGATAATTATCAAGGAGCCGGAGGGGAAATGCTCCTCATCTTCTCAACTTTTAGGAAGCCCTTCTATAAATTCAATTTCGGTGATCTGTTCACCCAATTCATTATAAAGTGGCTGATAGGAAGCATAACACCATACAATTTTTTTAACGGGTGCCCCTATGAAACAGTGACTCTAATTTAAAATCAATTCTTTAGTGAAATAGGTTTTCCCCGAAGAACTTGCCCCAGCAATTATCGCCATAAACGGCAATTCTAAACGGTGAACAAAGTTGACCTCTCTCATCAACGCCGGTTCCACTGATGAAACGGTAAACACTACCCTAATCTTTTAAATCTCTCTCTCTCTCTCGCCACACACAATCCCAAAGTGCAGACACACACACACTATCCCAAAATGCCTGGGTTGATTAAAGATAGGGACTTTAAATAAAAACATTTTATTTTTAAAAACACAGTCATGTTGCAATACAAAACATCTTTTTGTAAATTAAAAATTTTAAAACATCTGTACATCGTACATTGAAAAAACTTTCATGTTACATTTTAAAACATCTTTGAAAAAAAAATCACGATACATTTTAAAACATCTTACTACGAAATATTTTTAAAGACTATTTCAGTAACCAAATGGTAGAGTTTCCCCACTAGTCAACAATCTATGTTTGTCGTAGACGACCCTGACCTTTTTATCGAGAGGCCTATTAAACAGATGAAAACTTTTCATGTTGCGTTCGATTTTGTTGTAGAGCATCATTATAGGGGGATTATTCCTACATCCTCCGATGTAGTTTTCAATCAATCCAATCATACCGTCAAAGTTTACCTTTTGTCAGGTTTCATAATTTAGAGTTATACCCTTACATTTTAACTGTGTTTTCCCGTTGTTGAGCCGGTAACAGTAACTCTTTGGCCCCAGCGCACCCCATGAAACGATGTATTCATCGGGGGCTAATTCAGACGTGAGCTCCCCCAGGTAATTCCCTAATGGTGGCTCATATATAAGCTCCCCATGCAGCGTAAGGTATTGCCTCATTCACAATATTTTGATACCCCCGATTACATTTTCGTAGTACTCGCGAAAGTTCGCAGCATTTCTATGTTGCGGAATATTTAGAATCCGTCTAATCTGTACATTATTGAATCTTTGGCGGTATACAACCCCGTCAGGCGGGGGGGTCCAACACTTGCGTATTACCACCACCTTCCTGTTCAACATCAGCATTTTCAAATTCTTCCAAATCCCTTACACGATCATCCCACCCCAGCCCCAAATCATTTTCAATCTCCTCAGCATTGAGAAGAAATTCTATGTCTGACAAGGCCTCCAACATTTCAGAGTCCGCTGGGGACCATGCGATCTCGTCGTCTAGCAGCCCCCACCCCGCTTCTGATTCAGAGCCCCTTTCATTTAACGTGCTTATTAATGTATCTAAGGACAGTAGGAAACAGGGCTCTTCGGCCCTCACTTCACCAGATGCTGCGGGTGGTGAGTCGTGTTGAGTGAGGTAGTTTTCATAGGCCGAGTTGTTGATGTTGTCGATTTCATCTAATAAGGCTTCGGGTATAGGAGGTAGCGTTGCTCCGTCCATACCTGCTGTTTCAGGTCTTTCGTAGATTTTCTCTTGACAGACCCCCCTCGATCCTCACGTAGATGGAACACAGCATACCGCAATCTCTTATAAAAAAAAAAACTAAAGTTTATTTTATTGTATAGCATTTATTGAAAAACATGTATAAAATAAATAATATACTCACTCTATGGAGTTGTGCACTGTCTCGCGTAGAAAGAATACAGAATACCACAATCTCTAAAATAAAAAATAAAGTTATTTTGATGTATAGCGTTTATCATAAAACATGTATAAAAGAAATAATATACTAGAAATAAGAAATTAAAGAAATATCTAGAAACCAAGAGATCTATCCAAGGACACAGACGAACAACACTGGGGAACACACAAGGAACTTCACGGGATTGATGAACGGGCAGGAGGGCAGGCAGGAGGCGCGGGAGGCTCAGGGAGGGCGAGAGAGACCGAACGTAACTGTGGGGAGAACAAAGATGTAAGGCTCTCAGTAATTGCATAACAAACAATACCTTGCACCAACTGACTGCTGGTGCGAGGCTTAAATGCCATTCCTGCCAATTTGCGGGTATTCCCGTGGTGGGCGTGACAGAATGGGAAAATGGAAAGAAAGAAAGAAATTAAAGAAAGAAAGCCAGAAGACAACAGAGGAGAGGAACCAAAAACTCCAAAGGAGAAAATACCTCTGTGATCTGAGTGGACGATGTGGCTTGTAAACTTTAAGTAAGTTTAAGTAAGTAAGTTTCTGTCAGGCAGAAGCTAGACCTTTAAGTGCCTTATATTGAAGACAGCTCTGAACCTAACGGGAAGCCAATGCAGGGAACTCAGCACAGGGGTTATATGTTCAAACTTCCTGCTCCTAGTGACAATTTGAGCTGCTGTATTTTGAATATGCTGCAAGGTATTTAGTGTGCAGTGTATGCTCCCAGATAACACAGCATTACAGTAGTCTAACCTACTGTATACAAAGGCATGTGTCAATTTCTCTGTGTCTTGAATAGTAAGAAATTGTCAGTTTGGCGGTTTGACGTATCTGTAACAAACATACCTTCAATACTTAATTTACATGTGATTTGAATGAGAGACTTGTATCTAAGATGACACCTAGGTTACCGGCTGAGCTGCTGAGGGAAAAGTTTGCCCTTTGAAGTGGAGTGCGGAGATTATAACCTTCCTATCTGCAGATGTGTCTCCAAATAACAGAACCTCGGTTTTCTGAGTATTTAGTGATATGAAGTTTTCCGCCATCCAAGTTTTAACTTTGTTAAAGCAATTAGCTAAGGTGACAATAGAAATGAACCGAAATGTATATTTGGGTTTCGTCAGCATAAGACTGATAGCTATTATGTTTTCTAATTATATTTCCTAATGGCAGCTTGTAGAGAGAAAATAAAGTAACAAAGCACTGATCCCTGTCATACTCCATATTTGACCGATGACACTGATGATGGAGTACAAATATCTGACACTTGAACATATTGATAACGATTAGTCAAGTATGATTTAAACCACTCCAACACCATTCCACACAACCCAACCTCAAATTTAAGTCTTTGTAATAGAATAATCAACCATGTCAAAAGAAGCAACAAAATCCAGAAGCATTAGCACAATCACGCTGTCAGCATCACTTGCCATTGTTATATCATTTACGACTTTAGTCAAAGCAGTATTAGTGCTGTGTCCTTGGTGGAAGAACAACTGAAAACAATCCAGTACAGTATGTTGTGTCTCTCCAAGTACGAGTGAAGTTCAACAGCAGCTATCTTCTCCAGAACTTTATACAAAAATGGTATGTTGGAGATAGGTCTGTAATTGCTGAGCTCATGTAGATCCAAACTTCTTCAGTAGAGGCCTGATTACTGCTACTATAAGTTGGTCATCGCCTGATAACAGTTTGGCAATTTTAGGTCATGCCAGACCTCCCAAGGATTCTTTAAGATGTGGGTTGTAAACTTTTATTTTACGTTTTGTGTTTGTGTAAACACAGTCCAGCACATTCGCACATGTACTGGTCTCACTCCACTGGCTTCCAGTTAGGTCTCACATCAACTACAAAATGCTACTGCTTACCTATAAGGCACTGAATAGTCTAGCACCAGATTATATTAAGTTTACTGGTTCCATATAACCCCCCTTGTTTGCGTCTCTTTTAATGGGCATGCTACCTGACACCTCAAATGAAATGATAGCTGTTTGGATACATAACATTCTGTTACAGGGCAATCAGCAAATAGTCAATCAGCAAACATCCAATTCAAAGTCACTCCCAATATTTAAGTCAAGGCTAAAAGTTCACTTGTTTAGTCTAGCATATGGCGACAAAGCTGATAGCTAGTTCTCACCCCCAGCTAGGATTATAGTCTGAGGCACAAAATTGGTTTGGGATCAGTAGTATTGATTTTGAATTAACTGGGTGTCCAGTGCTGTCACTCTGGCTTCATATGTCTCATGTGTGGAGTGCTGGTGCTCAGGGATTCCTCATGCCTGTGTTCCCTCTCACCTCTCCTGCCTAATTAAGCTGCCATAGTTTATTAGATCTGAGAGAGCCTCCTTATTGCACTACAAAATACTCCATATAATTATAACTATTTGTCTCACAGTGATATTAATGCACTGCTCAATTCTCTGTCTTGGAGCTCTGGATGTTGAGCGGTTCCCTGCCTGCCCTCCCAGCCTGACTACAAATCTGCTGTCCTCACCAACTTTCTGCTGGATGTTAATGCCACTCCATCCTGCTGAAGGAAGCAGCATCCTCACCTGCCTGTCCTGACAACAGCCGGACCTTCTGCACTTATACCTGGACTATCTATGACTATCTATTTTACTTTATAAACCAGGACTTTGATTATTTGGGCTTCCTTTGCCAGCTCTAGGAGATTGGCCTCCCCCTTTGAACCTGGTTCCTCCCAAGTGTTCTGCCTACTAGGGAGGTTTTCCTTGCCTCTGTCATCTCTGGCTTGCTCTCTAGAGGATTTGGGCAGGGATTATGTAAAGCCTTTTGAGACAATGTAATATTATGAAAAGGTGCTATATAAATACATTTTATTAAACTGAATTGAAGAGGGTAAGGATTTTTACAGTATTTACCACACTATAACCTTAATAACCTCACCAGAAGACTTAGGATCTCTACAGTATTGAACACAACCAAACCTAAATAGGCATTCACATTCTTCTCACATGTAAAAAATAATTGCTTGTCTTTTTAGACTGATTTACTGTGATATTAACATAACCCGCTATTATATAAATATATATATGATCGATGAATGGATTTGTGTTTCAGGAATGTGACCCAAAAACTCTTGAATTGGCTGCAATACATCCTTTCTCCACATGATGGAAGCAGAAGATAATATTTTTTTATGCTTCTGTCACAGCATGAGAGATATGTACATGTAGTACTCACAAGTTCACAGTAGCCTGAATTCTCATTTGCTTTTCTACTAAATCATTTAAAGAAATCTCATATTACATTTTAAGATGCTTAAAATAATTTAGACATATGTCTTTGTAACTATTCAAGCTCAAAATTTACCAACATGTAAAGCTGTATTTAAGATATTTGAGATGTTGTATTTGGAATAGTCTTTTATTCTTAATGGAACAGTTTATATCAATAATCAGAATTATCACAATAAAAATTATGAGTGATATGACAAAAAATAATAATTGACACAAAGTAATATTATAATGAATACATTCTTTTTCATGAGAGCATGTACCAGTCGTAGCTGTGTGAAACTGCCTGTTAAGTCGGCGCCCCTCAGAAGCTGACACCCTACAGGATTGACTGGCCCTGTGAAAGCACATATGCACTTGTCATGACATCTCTTCAAACTTATCAGTGATGAATAACATGAAAAGTAAAACACACAGATTTTTTTAAATGCCATTGTCATATAGTTGTCCCTAATAAGCAAAGCTCAGAAAAAGTATCCACCTAAATATTTTTTTTAATGGATCCAGTTTCCAAATTAAATCTCAGAGATAGTAAACTCAATACACTTTAGGCACACATAAGCAGATGCATGTATGGACCCACACAGAGACACCTGCATATTTACAGGTATGAAGATGTAGTGATATTTATGTAAGATCAATAAATTATAAATGTTTTGTAATTCTAGTAACTTATTTTGAATTCTAACAAAAGAGCAATGTAGATTTTATGCATGCTGCTCTGGCTGTTTCTCTTTCTGTCTGTTTTCCATGTCTCTACAATATCACCCCTCCAGGCTTGGCATTTCTCCAGAGCTCCCCCCTTTAATTGTGTTAATGTCCACATCACCCTGCTTTATATGGTCCAGCTTTTTTCCTCCTTATGCTTGGATTTCAGCTGGTTGAGTTTGAGTTTCTTGTGTTTTATTGGCTGGGCTTGAGTTGCCTTTATTTTGGATAGTGTGAGTTGAGACTGGTTTGAGGAATATTGGGTTCAATGCCAGGGCCCCCTGCAGGCCACTTTTGAACAGGGATTACGCCCTCTTATTGGTAGAACAGCTCCTCATCCGAGTCCAACGGCTGGCACAACTCCATCCTCTGGCTATCACCAATGGACATGAGCCGCCAGAGCTTTTATTCACATACCTTTCTAGATAATATGACCCAACACAAACATAAATAGTCTTAATACCTCATTTATTGTGTCCATTTGTGATATTTGTCTAACAGAAAATGTATTCTGTAATTTATAATGTATTTAATCCTTCCAACTCTCATGCACTTTCTGTCACACATAAACATTGGTCTACCCTCAGTCTGTGCACATGAGCAAGGTACCCCTTAAACCTCCACCCCTACAATCCCTCCCCAGCAGAGAGCTATTTAAGGTCAGTTTGCAAAATGAAAAAGGAACTTCCATACACACATTGGATACTGTTTTAACTTATTACAAGTGGTTCTTCAGATAATAATACACCAAAACACATTAATCTTCCAAACAAGAAAGAAATCTGTTATCCATTCTAAAATAAAATTCTGTTTGATTGATATGCTGTGATCAGCAGTTCAAGATGACTAAGACTGCTGACAGTATGAGAGTACATTCTCATCATTAATTGAACAGAAGAGAAAATACTTACTATATGACTGGATTATGATGTTCATCAGGTTCAAATAAAATTTACTTAGCATAAGGCATCAATCATGCTGCGGTGTGATTCCATCTTAGATTGTCAATGTTTTGATTTCACCAAACCTGAAATATATTTATGTATCAGCATGCAAACCGTACATCCACTGCACTCACAGTCTCACATAATAAAACACCTTTATTTTTTTTGACATATTTAAAATGCTAATTGACGTATTCTGCGCAGGGTAGTAGTGGGGCCTGATAACTATTTTAGGCAGTATAAGGCACAGGGCACATGAACACCCATCATATTGTACACACACACACAAACATATTTGTATTAAATTTTTCTTTGTAAGCCAATTTTAATTATTTCTAATCCCCTCCGAAACTTATAACCTTCCTTAAGAAAAAGTAACCAAACAGAATACATTTTTAGTTTTTTGATTACATTCACAGATCTTTGTGGGGACCTAAAAATGATCTCCACAACATCAAAACAACAGTTCAATTCAATTTTATTTATATAGCGGTTTTAACAACAGTCATTGTCACAAAGCACTTTACATTTAACCAGCTAGAACCCCACCAAGCAAGCCTATAATTTGACAGTGGCAAGGAAAAACCAGCAGGAAAAAACCTTGAAAGGAACCTAGACTCGGAAGGGGACGCCATCTTCCTCTGGGCGAGCATGAAACTGCATTAAACGTTGACATTAATTTCAGTCCATATAGTTTTAAAAGTCCCAGTTGGTTTCATGTAATTATCTCCAAGGTGTCCAGGTGAGGGTTCAAGCGGTGTAGTGTCGGCTCGGGATCAGCTCAGAAAAGAGAAGATGGAGAAGAGTTATTGCCCTACACCTAACCTAATCACCGGCAGTACTAAAGTAACTTTGGCAGCCTGGCTAAAAGAGAGACCTGGAAGGAAGCACAGACATGAGGGTTTCCAGAGATTTTGATGTGAAGCCAAACTATCTTGCACGACCTGCTCTTCTGATCCTGACCCCCTTCGCCGAGGTATGGCACGCCCACATCGTTACCTGTTATAGTCAGCCTGTGCTGTGTATTTAGTCAGCGTCTGAGTCAGTATCCGTCATTAATGTTTGTTGCCGTGTGCTCCCCAGTCGTCCTGTCAACCCTCAATAAACTTGCTGCTGAAGGTGCTATACTGGCTGTACCAGCCCGAGGTTCAAGAGGACCCCAAAACATTGGAGTTAGCCAGCTGGAGTGGGGACCTCATGAGCGAGCCCCTTTGCCGAGGTATGCGAAAACCTTAAACAGCTCATGGAGCGGATAATGGAGCGACGGGCTCAGCTGACCACCCTGCCCAGCAGAGAGACGGTTGACCAGCCACTCGTCCTCACCGAGGCAGACCTCGCTTCACCGCTTGCCACGGGTCATAAAAGGAAAAAGCAGCGAAGAAAGCTGCTGCAGCAGCAGCGGGAGAGTAGTCCTGAGGAAATGCTGGCAATCCATCACCGAAAGGGAAACCAGCAGGGCTCACGCAGGACATCACCACTACTTCACTCCTCCATGAAGGTAAAGCCTGCTTAACCACTACAGAGTGGCCACCACTAGTGGCTTAACCCTTCCGGGAAACAAGGCTGAATCCTAAAGGAATCAGCGTGGTGAGGGACGCGATTCCTCACGTACCCAGGGAGTGATAACTCTTAATGGGGCAATGCCCGCTTTAATAGCGCCTGTCTTGCCCGTCCCACCTGACTCGCCGCCGCCACCTGTCCTGCCGTCCTGCTTGTTCTGGTGGCTACAGTGCCCCTTGCGGGCCTGCAGTCAGTGTTTGCTGCTGTGGCACTCCCGGCTGGCCCGGAATCAACAGTTCCAGTTGCAGCGTTCCTGTCCTGCCTGTCCTGCTGGTGCCTGTCGTTCCTGTCCTGCCTGTCCTGCCGACGCCTGACTTTCCTGTCCTGCCTGTCCTGTGGATGCTTGACGTTCCTGTCCTGCCTGTCCCGCCTGCACCTGATGTTCCTGTCTTGCCGGTGCCTACCGCCTGCTGGCCTAGTGTCGTTGGTACCTATGGCACCCTCTGCTGGCTGGGTGTTGGTGGTTCCTGCGGTGCCCCCTGCTGGTCCGGAGTCAGCGATTGCTGCGGCCTCGGCTGTGGCTCCTGCTGCAGCCGTGGTCCCTGTCACGGCGCCGCCCACTGTGGCTGCTGCACCGTCCAAGCTCTCTGCTGTGGCAGAGCCCCTGCCTTCAGTTGAGGTCCTGGCACCGCCTCCGCCTGCAGCTGTGCCCGAGGTCCTGGCGCCATGTCCATTCGCAGCTACGCCCATGGCTCCAGTGCCGGCCTCATCTCCGGTTGCGCCCGAGATGCCTACTACGGCCCCGCCTTCGCCCACACCTGATGTCCTGCCTGTTTCTCTGGCAGTCTGCCTGCTTGTCCCACCTGTCTTGCCTGCCGCCTTGTCTGCTACCACCGCAATGACTGCCTGATGCTGCTGCTACGCTTATCTGACCCATCCTGTCTGTCTAGCCCATCTCGCCGGCTCTGCCCATCCTGTCCATCTCGCCAGCTCCGCCCATCTTGCCTGTCCCAGCGGCTGACGCTCTGGTCCATGTGGCTAAGGTCCCAGTGCCGCCTCCTACTCTCTCCGAGGCTCCTGCCGCAGCTCTTCCTGTAGCTATGCTCGCTGTCCCAGCTGCACCACCGCCTCCTGCTCTGCCCATCTCTGTTTCGCCCGAGGCTCTGGCTCTGCCTACACCGGAGATCCCTGTCCCTGAGGAGGTCCCGGACTGTGTCACCATTGTTCCTTCTACCTTAATGGAAGGAGAGGAGGAGATCGAATGGAACCCCTCTGGGATCTACTTATTGGGCCCCAGAGACTAGGGTGGTGGAAGGACTTCTCCACCTTCGCCCCAGCGCAGTGGATCCCGGCCAAGTCCCCACCTTTTGGTGTCCTGAAAGGGCAGGGGACACTTCCGCAGGGGTTGGGTCCTGCCCTGCCCCCTGGCTCACCCGTGCGTCCCCTGGCTGTGGCTCGGTGGTTGCCTGCGGTTCTTTTGGCTCCGGCTTGGCTGTCACCTCCGGGTCCCCCTCCAGTGCCTCGTCACCCACCTGCGGTCACCTACTGCGGCTTCCCCCTCCTACCTGCCTACGCCAGTCTCCCTTTCTGCTCCCTCCACCAACTTTTCAGCGAATCTGCACAGCAAGCGACAGCATAAGCGAGATTTTGTTTTAAGTAAGATAGCTGATGGTGATGTTGTGTTTTGTAGCAAGTGTAAAATGTTTAGTCTTAGTTCATCCATCAGCAATGATAGTTTAAATAGCAAGAAGCCCTAACAGAGAGAGTTATAGAGCTAGAGTCACGCCTCCAGACATTAGCACAGTCGCCAGGTAGCCAGTTAACTGCAGGTTCGCAGTCAGGGAGTCTGGGGGCTTCAGAATTAGATTTAGATAGCATGGCCCAAACTCAGGCATTAGAGCCCATGCAGCAGGGTGAGTGGGTGACAACTTGGTGACATAGTCCGAGAGCCCCAGCCTTGGCGAAGGTTACTCCCGATCACTACTTTGTCAAACAGGTTTTCCCTACTCAGTGAAACACCTACTGAGACGCTTGTTGAAAGTGCTCTGGTGACAGGTGATTCTATCCTATGACACATGAAAATAGCTAGACCGTAGTAGTAGCAGCAGTCGAGGTAATTTGTTTAACTAGGAACCAGAGCTCCGGATATCAGGGTGAATCTGGTGCTGACCAGAAATAGATGTAGATATTCCAAGATAGTTGTCCACATCGGCAACAATGATGTCAAGTTCAGACAGTCTGAAGTTACAAAAAGTCATTTTAAAGAGGTGTGTGAACTAGCTAAGACAATGTCCCAGGCTGTAATCATCTCTGTCCCCCTCCCAGCTAGACATGGCGCTGAGACCTACAGCAGGCTTTAGTCGCTGAACTGCTGGCTGTCAAGGTGGTGCTCTGAAAATAGCATAGGTTTTGTAGATAACTGACCACTTTCGAGGGGAAGCCTGGCCCTTTGAGCTGGGATGTTATCCATCCCTCATGGGAGGGTGCTGCCAGTATTTCAATTAACTTAGCAGCTAGTCTTTATGCAGGTACAGGTTTAGGCGGCCTTTGACAAACCGGACCTAAGGCAAGGCCCCAGGCAGAAAGCCTAAACCGGCCGCCTGCAAGTTGCCTTGAGTCGTCACCTAGGTACCACCATATTGATATTGTCTCTGTGCCCCGAACAAGAAATACAAATAGTAATATTTACTAATATACTACACTCTATGGCTATCATTCAAAATGTAATTGGGCCTACTCACAACTGCGGTCATACCCTTGATTTAATCCTATTGTTTAGTTTATGCCACTCTACTCCCTCAGACTAATATTATCTCTGACTATCATCTTATCACGTTCAATATTTACCTTGCTCAAACTATTAACTCCCCGACTTGCTTCTATACCAAATGTACAATCACATCAAATACAGCGAGTAACTTTATTGATAATCTCCCTGAGCTATCATTTTTGACCAAAGTAATGTCGAATCCTGCTGAAATTGATAGCATTACGGATTGTTTAGCATCTACGTGTCATGAACTGCGCGTCCAGTCTTTGTGTGTGCCACGCCCCCTCATCATCCATGTGTGCTTCCCCGATTGTGCCCAGCTGTTCCCCGTTAATTCAGCTTGTTTTGTGTATATCAGTCCATGTCCTCCTCAGTCTATTGTCGGTCATTGTTGCACTGTCCGTCGCTGTCTACCCTGGTTTCCCTAATAAACCCTCATTGCCCGTCATTCTACCTGCCAGCCTCCTCCTTCGTTGCTGCTTGCCTGCTTACCCACCTCGGAACCTGACACTACGCTTAGTTCCACCCTAGGTAAAGTTGCTTCTTTAAAAATTAATAATACCGGAATAAATAATTATGCTCCTTGGTATAATGGCCACTTCCGTACTTTAAAACAGGAGACACTTACCTTCTAATTTAAGTAGTGTCAAATTAAACCAGTGGTGTTTGAACATGGAAAGAGGCTATGGGTAGCTATAAAAAGGCTCTTAGTGCCACAAAATCAGAGTATCTATCACCACTAATTGAAATAAACAAAAATAATCCTAGATTCCTATTTAATATGGTGTCCAAGCTGACCAGACTATTACTCAAGGTGTGCTCGCGTTATTTTCCAATAATGATTTTATGCATTTTTTTTTACCAAAAAATATGTTCAATTAGACATAACATTTTGAATATTCCAATAACTATATTTTCTGGCCTTGATACGGCATGTACTAATGCTGCATTTACCATGGTTAACCAGTCAGAATTGACGTCCTTAATTTTACCTTCAAATTCAATGCTAGACCCTGTTTCAACAAAATTATTCAAAGAGATGATCCTGGCAGTGATTGAACCGCTACTAGCAATAGTTAACTGCTGAATTAACATTAGCTATCTACCAAAATCACTTAAACTAGCAGTAATTAAACCTCTATTGAAGGAGACAAACTTGGATCCCTTGGAAATGATAAACCATCCATCCATCCATTACCTACCGCTTGTCTGGTGTCATGCCCCGATCGTCCACTCCTCTTGTGTGCCACGCCCCCTTATCAGCCCCGTGTGGAATCCCTGTGTTCATCAACTGTTTTGAATTGTCCTGATTAGTTTCATGTATTTAAGACCGTGTTTCAGTTTGTTTCCCCAGTCCGGTCATTGTGTGTGCGGTGTTGTAAGCTCCTTCGTGCAATTAAATCCCTTGTTTACCCTGGCTCTCTGCGCTTCATGCGCCTCCGTGCTGTGATAAGAATAACCGGACTCCTGAAGAAGACACATCAGATGACGGGAGAGGAATTCCTTAGCCTGTCTGAAAAGGTAATCTACTGGCTTGCCCAGCCCGAGGTTAAGGGGGACGCCCTGCTTCGGGCTATAGCCAGCTAGGGCAGGGACATTTTGGAGGACCCTCAGGAGGTCTCCCTGGGAGCAGTCTCACTCTCCGCTGTCTGCCCTGCTCCGTGTCGGGAGGAATCCCTCCCAATTCTTAACCCAGCAGTGTTTACGCCTGAGATCGCCTGCCAGGACAGTCCGCCTGCAGCTTCGCTGCCCGGATTGGTAGCACGCCCCGGAAGTGCACAGCCCTCCCTGTGGTCCCAGTGTCTACAGCTTCGCCCCCGTGATTCCTGTGCCGGCAATTCCTGTGCTACCCCCTGTGGTTCCAGTTCCTGCAGCTCCGCTCCCTGTGGTTCCAGTTCCTGCAGCTCCGCTCCCTGTGGTTCCAGTTCCTGCAGCTAGCCCCCCCCCCGAGGTCCCAGTGCCTGCAGCTTCGCTCCCTATGGTCCTAGCAGCTAGGCCCCCCCTGAGGTCCCAGTGCCTGCAGCTTCGCCCTCCTGTGGTCAGGCTCCTCCTGAGGTCCCTCTAGCGCTTCCTGCTCCTGCGGCACCCCCGCGGTCCCTGTGGTGCCCCTAGCTGCACCGTCCGAGGTCCTGGTGCCTTGGGCTTCGTCACCCCAGGTGGTCCCTGCTCCGTCCGAGGCCCCTGTCTCTGAGGAGTTGCCGGACTGTCGGACCAACGCTCCTCCCTCTGTAGTGGAGTTGGAGGAGGAGCTGGAGTGGGACCCCTTGGGGATCTTCCTGACTGCCTCCATACCTCTCCCTGTGACTTCCCCAGTACCTCTCCCAGCATCTTCCCCTCAGTCACCCTAGTGTGACAGACCCCCGCTAGGTCCCCACCTCTCAGTCTCCCGGAAAGGGAGCGGACACCAGGGCTGGGTCACACCCGCCCTCCCCTCTGGCTCGCCTGCGGGTCCCCCGGCTCCTGCTTGGCGCTTGCCTACAGTCCCCCTGGCTTTGGCTTGTCGGACGCCTCCAGTCCCGCCTCAGGCGCCTTGTCGGCTGCCTCCGGTCCCGCCTCCGATGCCTCGTCAGTCGACTGTGGGTCCCCCAGGCCCCGACTCGTTGGCCACTTCCGCCTTGGCCACCAGCAGCTGCGCCTTTGGCTGCTGTGTCTCCTGCTCCCTCCTCCCCTTCGCCTTACTCCTCGCCCACTCCGTTGGTCCCTCTGGCTTCTTCCTCGGCCCTGTCCTCGTTCCCTCCTGCTCCCTCCTCGCGCTCGCCATGGGTCCCTCCGGCTAAGGCCTTGCAGTCGCCTGCTGCCCCTGTGACTTCCGCCCCTCACCTGCCGGGGTTCCCTCTGGCTCCCTGCTGCCCCACTACCCCTTTGACTCCATGCCCCCTGCCTTCGCCCCTGGTGCCTCTGTGCCTCTCGGCACCTTTGTGCCTCCTGTGTTTCCTCCCAGCTCCTCTGTGCCTTTGTTTCCACCCAGTCCCTTCATGCCTTCTGTGGATGTGCCTCCTGGTGTTGTCCTGTCATCTCCCTCCTTGGACCTGACTGACCTGTAACCAATGAACTGAAATATGGTGCAGATATTAATTACAACGCATCTGCCCCTGATAAAGAGTCAATTGGATGACTAATATAGTAACCACTTTCTCATTCTGCAGGAAGTTTACAGTATTTTTACTGAAATGTTCATTCCAGGGGTAGATTGTTTTACTGAAAAAATAGTAAGGCAGTCTATTCTTGCACTCTCTGGGTCACACAACTTGATTACTTTGTCAGATCAAACAACTGTGAACACACTCAGCTTATATCAAGCATACCTCCAACTTTTACTTGTTATTATGCTAAATACATATATAAGCATAAACTCAACCTGCATCGATCAAATGATCTGCAGTTTGGAAGTTGAATATCTTGCCTTATCCAGAATGCAATTCTGTTTTGTATTATTAAAAACCTTAGTTAAATATTACATAATAAAACAAGGGAGTTAATATACGTGTAAAGGTAATGAAATGCCTGGAAGAGATTTCAGGTCGTTGAATGGATTCCACGCGGGATTAGAAGAGATTATATCTACTAGGCTTCTCCCATGGCATTGTGACCTGACACCCGGAACACTGACAAACTGCAGGGAAGAGACCTTATAGATAAGAAATATATTACAAAGTATATATGCTGGACACCCATGAGTGATTGCAGAGATTCAGTCAAACCTTACATTAACCTTTAACTCCTCCAAAACTTACTCTTTTATATATAAACTCAAAATCAAAGTTTTGTCTTCACTATCTTCCAGCTGCATTTACGTATGTTTTGCGAGATTTTCGGTGTTTTTAACGACTCTGTACTTGGTGACATCAAAAACACAGGAATTGGGAGCAACCTCTACCTTCCAGGTATGCTGTAAGATTGGGCTACATGACTTGCTTGACCACCTCAAATACTGCTGTAAAAAGACATCCTAACACAAAAAGTAAAAGTAAAAAGACATCCTTGCACAAACTGACAGCACTAGGATATCTTGTACATCTGTTAGGCTTAGCCAATTAAGGGGAACAACCTGTCCAATTGTAAATATCTTAGCATCAACAGGTTCCTAAACTGCATTCTTCTGAGCATTATGTGACCAGAAGGCCATCATAAATATTGAAGCACCCATATGCCTAACCATTGTGCCCGAACAATAGACCTGCCTCCAACCTAATTTACTGTATTGTCTCTGCCCACATAGTTTATGTAAGTAGTGTGAAAGTGAGACTAGGCTGCAACTCTAGAGGCACAAGCCAAAAATGTTCTCTTGCATAAAGGAGTTTATCACTTCCTTATCCTGAACATGTAATCATCAGTACAGGTCCCAGTCTCACATTTCTGTAATTTACAAAGTAGGGGAAACATGGCAATCTGGATCCTCAGACTGATGATCTCACTACTGAAGAATGAACATGATGAATGACATTAGGTTACAGAACCATTCTGATTTTAGGAGAAAGGATTTAAATAAAGGATTCTAGAATCTCATTTTGTTTATCACCAAAACATATTGTGTAAGCACTCTGCACTTATTTTTTAATAAATGCATTTTTAAAAAGTTATTCTATTGAAACCTCAAAGTTTTTTTACTTAGGGAATTGTAAATATTTGGTTAATATTTGGATTTCATTTGGTTGAGTTTGTCTTTAAGATGTATAATACTATGAGTTAGTCATTTTGGAACGTATGCCAGGCAGTAGTCCCCTAACAGGTCTAATTCCCTATGTTAAGTCCATGCACACGTGCTCCATGACAGAGATCTGTTTCTGCTTTGATCTTGCAGTGCAGGTTTGTGCCTTCAAAGCCAGGAGAACACGAGGCAACACGTGTCCTGCAGGAGCCAATATGGTCCTCCTGCTCTAGACAAAGGGCCTGTTTAGAGCAGCCTCTTGCCTCCCAGCAGGGAGCTACAGTCAAGGGGATGGTGGTAGGGGGGGTCTCTGCATCTGGGTCTGCTCATATATATATAAACAGTCCCTGAGCCGTAAGTCGACCTAGACTCAAATTGAAGGCTTAATTGGCAGCCAGGTCCTGGTAGGGGCTCATTGTTCTGCCGAAAGAGGCTTAGAAGCCTGGTCCAGAGCACAAGTCATTAATAACCACTGAGAGGGTTAGAGAGGGAAAGCTGTGTGTGGCAGCTTGAAGGCCAACAGGAAGCAGCAAAGTGAGTGACTTCTCCCCTGGTCTTCTCTGTATAACAGTGAGAGAGGGTATGACTCAATCAGTTACATGGAACAGCAGGCGGAAATAATTTATCCAAGAATCTATGAGAGAGGACTGTAAGCAGTCAGTGACTAAAGAAAGGGATTGGTGACAGTAATTCATCCGTGAGTGTAGGTCACTGATTTAGTGCAGGTGCCTGGCTTATTCACTAGAGATAAAATACTATAAAATAGGTGGAATATTGATTAATGATACAATATATGGCAATTTATCAGAATACCAGAACTTAACTAAGGCAATTAGTTATGTACTAACAAGATCAAGGAAATTGGAAGGAAGAGCTAAAACTTTACAAAAGCTATAGAATGCCTGATTGTTTGTTTGGTGTGTGAAATGATCCTCCCACAAGGAGTCACTGTAAATGGATTTCCACTTAACAACATGCTGTGGGCTGTCAGCATGCCATGATTGTTGCCCAACAATCCCTGTACCGACAGCCCCTGTCATTAGTTCACTCAGCAGGCAGCTAGCATAGAAAAGGCCTAGCACGTGGACATCTGTGCTGGGGCCACGGGTTACACTCCCAGGTACTCCACCTGTACGGCAACCTCATTACTGCCCTTGGTGGGGGCAATTAGTACTCCAATTGCCTGGTAAGGATAGAAGGGGAAAGGGTGCCTAGGCAGGATGGAATGACAGGCCGTCTCTGCCAGTAAAGCTGCAAGACTACCAGGCTGTTTAGAGAACAGTAAAGTGTAGAATTAGTGTCAAGAATAGCTATTGCTCCTGCTTCTTGATCTTCCCCTTCACATCCACTATTGCCAGTCAGTGTGTTTATCCTTCCCGATATCATAGACTGCATTGGGAATGGGCCCAGTTAATCTGGTCCCATACACATTTCTACTTGTTCCTTTTCTTTTAGTTTATTTTCAAAATGAGTATGGTTCCAATAAATCAATTTGATTTATTTTTATACATAGCACTTTTCACAACAGAGCACTTTAAAATACTATGGATGGTATGATTATAAAAATAACATACTAATAATTTAGAGTACAACTTAAGCAAATGCATTTTTTCTGTATCTTTTCAAGTATTCAGGTAGTCATAATTGTAAATTGTATTTCATATATTAAAAATGTATGTACACACTGCTACATTTCATATAAGCACACACAATCATATATTGTACACCATTCATAATAATATCTCACGGTCAAGCAAACAAAATTTACAAAATTATAACAAAAAATGTACAATGGAAAAGCCATGTACAATTATACAAACATGTATTAACACAAAAGTATATGTATGCAAAGTTTATAATACTTGGTGGAACAGGAAAGAAAAGACAGTTTATTGTCAGTTAGTGAAGTAGGGCGTAAACCCTGACATCAACGCCCCCGCCTAAATTTCTGCTTGCTCAGAACAGCTCACAATGCCATTGTGAAATTCTGAAAGTGTCCTATTTTTCTGCCAACAAAAAGCTTCATAGGAAGAGGAATATGTTTTTTTGTCCACTGAAACCTGTCCAACCACTGGAAAGAGGCCAGTTCACACTGAACTACACCGAAATCAGTTTGAAAACACAATGAGACTTAACTAAATAACAATAAGAATGAAACAATAGGGATTCTGCAGCTAAGACTGCTTCGGCGCTAATAAATACAGAAAGCAATGAGTACAAAGCCACTGAGCCCTAATCAAACTGTGCCAAGGACAGTCTTCAAACCAAAATTTTAACACCTTGAAACACCAAACCAAGAACAGTTGTTAACCACAGTGAGCACAAACAACGACAAGAAAAAAAACAATGGTTAGACAATATGAGCCACAATTGGAGCATACTGAATTTCTTTAACCACAATGAAACACCCAGTTGACTGACCATAATGATTTGGTCCTAGTCAGAATCACTCAGATCTTTATCCTTTATTTTCTGCATTCAACAGGTTGCCTGTGAGTACTGAATGTTAGTGTAATGGTTACAGCTGTGCACTTGTAATCAAAAGGTTGCTGGTTTGTTCAGATCTTGGACTAGTAAAGCACCACTGAGGTATCTTGAGCAAGGTACTGCTCCTTGGGCAC
Source organism: Mormyrus lacerda (assembly GCA_015163995.2). Taxonomy (NCBI): domain Eukaryota; kingdom Metazoa; phylum Chordata; class Actinopteri; order Osteoglossiformes; family Mormyridae; genus Mormyrus; species Mormyrus lacerda. The sequence goes on from JAABNX020000042.1 coordinate 18,208,326, forward strand.
TGAAAAGGTGCCCCTTGCTATGTCACGATGTGACATATGGGTTAAATGCAGAAGACACATTTCATTGTTGTGCACCATGTGTGATGGTGTGTTAACAATAATTGCTAATCACTTTCTCCTAATACAGTGTTTATCAAACCGACCCCCAGGGACAGTCCATGTTTTTGCTGTGTCCCAATCCCCGGGGAGCTGGGAGAGGGCAAAAACATGGATTATCTGGGGTTCTTGAGGATTGCTTTGAGAAACCCTGGCATAAAATATCCAAGACCTTGTCTCACACTGTTTGTTTTTACAAGATAGCCAACATCATTCACTTCGTATGAGGATAGTCTTAATGTTTTGATTCATCTATGTATGAGTCTAGAATGTAAGATGAAATAGTTTTACTTGTATTTTCATTTAAATTCTTTTCATTTTTTTTGCAACTGCTGAACTGGTGAAAGGCATACGATAGCAATGGTCATAAACAGTTTTCGGCTATTTTTCAGGTGTTCAAGGTTTTGCCTAGGTCTAACTACACTAGATTTAAGACTAAACCTCGAAGGCTAAACTTTCTTTCTTTCTTGAAAAGAAACTGGTTATTTATACACTATCCCAGGAGGTATGGCACAACATACAGGCACAGCAGTCAAGTTAATGTAAATGCATTAAAAGTTAATGTCATGGCATTCAAAATATTTCATGGGTAAAATATTTTCAGTTACTTTAAATTTATTTTATTGAAAATGTATAGTTATCAGCATTAGTTTTATTGTATTACTTTATAAACTGAACTTTTTCGTAGCCTACATTATAGAAATTGTTTACGAGAATAAGATAACCCGAGAATGTGTCCGCCCTTATGTGGTAATGTCGCATAGTTAAACGTAATAAAGTAGTAACTCTATGCACCTGTCACAAATTCGCATTACAGCCGGTAAAACTATAGGTTAAAATTTAGAAAGTTCTGTATTTTTTGAAAGCTAAATTAAATTTATATTGTAGTTCATTACTGCTTTTTTTCCTTTGGCCTTTTTTCTCATGAAATCGACTTCATCCTGATGAAATTTGTCACATATTACTCCATAAGTGATCAAACAAATTTACAACATTTAAAGAAACCATTGAATCCACTTGTTCTGATGTTGTCTACGCCTTGATTCATTTCAAATGTTAATGTATCAAGCGACGATTTATGCTTTGTTTTAGTAAGGAAAATCTGTAGGACTTTTCTATATCTATACAAAAATCATATATATGCCTAACATTTGAAATTCGACGTACTTGGGATGTCCTTTGATCAGCGCAGTAATGTACAGGTGTCCCATGAGTAGAAAGTCATAAATCAATTTTGGATTAAATTGTAGAATAAACATGTTGGTGTTTGCTCTCAGTTTCAGATTTAGAGTGTTAAATTATCACGTCACAAGGTCGACATCTTTAGACCAAATCAGATTGCTGGGAGAAAGTGCTTAGAGCGTCATTGCTTCTGGATCAAGATTAGAGCTCACCTCCCCCGATCTGTTCAGTTCTCAATAAAGGTTTCGAGAGTAAGGTCTTCGATCTCTTGGCGTTTGCTCATGCAGCGAGTGTTCTCTGCAACATGGTAAGTGCATCACTTTAGACTGTACTGCTCACTGTTTCAGTGTACTTGTACGTACAATTCGATGTTTTAAATGTCTTATACATTGCGACTTGTGCACCTGTTCCTGACGAATTGCCACCATTGCTGGCAAATATACAGCCCTATAATGTCGGTTTTATGAACGAAGAATCTATTGTCGTATATTCTGAAGTTTTGTAGCTCTTTTATTTGAATAGTGTTATAAAGCACGTTATGTGTAATGATGCGCGTAAGCTAAATTCAAAATGATTAGACTCCAGCTTTACAGGCATCGGGCAGAATATAACTGATATCACTAACGATTATGTTACAGTGAAATTTCCAAATGAGTAACTGTATTATTTAATACACAATAGTTGTATTTTTTTGTCGATTAGGAATCTTGGTATGTACGAAAAATGAAATACCTAAACTAAAGTGTCCAAAACTCTCCGTACTTCGGCGAAAATGATTTTGGTTTTAGTTTACGTGATAATAACTCCATAATTTTTTCAAGTTTTTAAATTTATAAATATATTTAATGCAAGAAGTTTTATATTTCGTGACAGCATGAATTTAATTACTTGAATTTTGAAATGGCTTTTAATGTACAATAGTCTTTATATGAGTCTTCATATTGAACCTGAGCAAGGTCTCCTGCTGCAGTAATATTTTCTAGTTTTAGATCAGTTTAAAAACATTTATGAAAGCGAAGTTATCTGCTTTCAGTCATCACTATCCTATAAGAGATATATTTAATCAGTCCAAATCAAATCAAGCCATTTTTAGTAAGTTAGTCTTTCATTTTATAGATGATGTGCATACTACTTCCCTTTACAGAGCACCGCTTTATCTTGCCAAGATGTGAGCTTTGTAGGGGGCCGGCGTTACGACGGCCCCTATTCCATCATGACGTCACTGGATAGTGTTGACGTTTCCAGGGAAACACTGGACTCTTATTGGTCCGCTGGTCCCCTGGACAACACAGCTTGCCAGCACGAACCTCCCCAGCAGGGTAAATCTTTTGATATTAAATTTTCTATGCCGTAATATGCACGATTTCCGTTGTCTATGGCGGTGCAGCTAGCAGCTACCAGTTGTCAGTTTTCTAAAATGGTAATGCTGTTGATGTTGTGATGTCACATTTAGTGCAGTGATTTTGAATATTATTTTTTTAAAAAAACATTTGTCCATAGATACGATCAATCTTTTGAATTATGTGACCGAATCTGGCCCTCACTGGACTGATCTTTCACCACAACTTCTGAGAAACAAACAGGTATTAAGACTTTCCTATTGTAGTTGCCATCGTAAGTTTCTTATTCATTATCATGATGATGCCGTAGTTATACTACTACTTCTACTACTGCTACTACTACTACTACTACTACTAATAATAATAATGATGTTCTTTCAATAGTATTTAACAGTATTTAAGGGATTATGGATGGTGAAAGTTTTCCAGTTATAAATATTTTTTTATTCTTTATTTTTTATTTATTTTTATTAGCTTCAGGATATACTTTTGCAAAGAGAAGAAGAGCTGGCACGGTTACATGAAGAAAATAACAAGCTTAAAGAGTTTCTGAATTCTTCATTTGTGAAATGCTTAGAAGAGAAAACAAAGGTGGGAAGAACAAAATTTTTAATTAAAGCAAATCTAATGAATGTTTAATACATGGTGAATGATGAGGATTATTTTGCCTTTTTTTGTACTTGTACTTGTAACAGATTCTTTTTCACAATCGTTTTTCTTTGAGAGACTCAGTCCACTATAATTTGTTAACTCTAACTGAAGTGAGTTGCTTTTCCTGAAACCTATTTAAAGCTACATCATTCATAGCGATTAGTCATTAGTTGGCTCTTAATGCTCCAATGCGTTTCTCGAAATGTGCTTAAAGTATATCTTTTAAGTTCTTTCGTAAATCGGTCTGAGCCCATCTTAGCTGTCTCTTATCGTTGTTGTCGGCTCATACTGCTCATGTAAAATAAGACTAATATTTTAAGGCTACATTTTCATAATCAAACATCACTTACCTAAAAAATAACTGATCCATATGACAAAATGGTTTTGTCTGATACATGATTACAATATTTGTTAGGTTTTATCCTTGCGCTCTGTGAAGAGAATTGGCCTCAGTAATGCATGGATTCATAATGAAAAATAAGGAATGCGGTGTTGATTATGTGTTTATTTATTAATTGGGAAGGGGGGAGGTTTCTGCTGATATTGTGGTGGACATATTCCCCCTATTTCCAACGCCTCTGGAATGCACACATCTCTCTAAATGTGCCAAAGTCACAGTATGTAAAAACTTTGATTCATGAGGTTGATAAGATTTGACACTGCATGTTTATTTACATGCAAGTCGAATATGATTTCCCCAAAGTATACACTAAAGCACATAGTATATTCTGTTATGTTAAGACAGTAATGAAACTTTTCTTTCAGCTATTGTGCCATTGCTCGTACTAGTATCAAAGACATGTACACATATTGGTGCACACAGGTGTTTTATAAACAAATGCAAATAAAATGTTGATTCTACACTCTGGGGAGGTGGGTTTATACACCCAATCGGCAAAAATCATATTCACGATTAAATGATTAAATTAATTGTTAATTGTATTATTATTATTATCATTATTATGATAATAATAATGATAATAGTAATAATATTACATGTGTGTAGAGTTTGCATGTTTGCATGTCCGTGTCGTTGTGGGGTTTCCTCTGGGTACTCCGGTTTCCCCCCACAGTCCAAAGACATACTGAGGCTAATTGGAGTTGATAATTTGCCCATAGGTGTGCATGTGTGAGTGAATGGTGTGTGAGTGTGCCTTGCGATGGGCTGGCCCCCTGTCCAGGGTCATTCCCTGCCTCGTGCCCGTTGGATAGGCTCCAGACCCCCCGCAACCCATTAGGATTCAGCAGGTTGGAAAATGGATGGATGGATTATATGATTCAATTTCTGAATTTTGTTTTTGTTTATGTTCTTCCCAGATTCCTGCAGTGTTTTTTATTTATAAAGAACACTACTTTCTTTCATGCAACAATCAAGCAGTTGTTGCAATAATCAATTTTCGAGCCATTGATGTCAACCAATCAGGGGTGTGTTTCCCAAACAGCAATGGAAGTTAACAATGTATCGTACGATAATAGTTCAAACTAACCAATATCCAAAGTAAGACTCATGGCGAGTTGTGCGCCAAAACTAGCAAACTACTTTCACAGCCAGTTGCATACAAAAACTCATGAATTGAGTAATATCATATAAATATATAGTAATCACACACACACGCACAGAGACACACACACACACATATATATGTCATCAATTTTTGTTTCAGTCACATAATACCAATAATATGAAAAACTTTAGAAATAGCAATAGCGTAATTACATTGATCTCAGTTCATTGTGTTTCAGTCACACTACGAACACTTACAGGTGCGTGTAATATCCAAACATCACAGACGTCATTTCCCAAGTACAAAGGCATGGATTCGTATCTGACCGCTGTAGTGTCATTCTGCTCTTCCATTATGGCAATGACACCTGTCAGTGAATAAGGAGTACTTCATCAGTGCTATACTCTTTTCACTGGCAACTGTTGTCCCTCTGAAGTTATGTGTGTAATGAAGAGACTGCACGACACCCAATGGTCTGCATAGGGCTTTTTAAATTTAGTAATGTTCTTTTTTATTATTTCTCTATTTTTTTACCATATATGGCAAATTGTACCATATGGCAAAATGACCACTGGGTACGCAACATCCTTTACCAAGCAATACACACAAACTACATATGCTACTACAGGGGTAGGCAATGTTATCCATAAAGGGCCAGTTGTGTGCAAACTCTTCAGTCGATCAGTCCTCTACGTACTACTCTAAGTAGGGAGTTGCAGCAAAAAGCTGCATGCCTAATGGCCCTTTCTGGATTAAATTACCCACCCCTGTGCTAATATAATACTTTGCAGTCTGAGAATTCTCCCTATTGCTCACTAAAGACAGTTGCCGATTTGGTCAATGTAATGCACAATCAGTGTGTGAAATACCCGTCAATATTTGGGGGGGGGGCATGGTATTGTTGCACAATACCAATCCTGAGACTCCCTTAAAATGTTGTTTTTGTAGCTTTTAGGAGGTCTCATGGGGGACCCCCCCTGTATGTTGCACACTGTGTACAATCATACTGTACTTATGACCAGAGACCCACACAGCAATTATGTTTCAAACCACATTTTCAGACAACTACATATTATATGTGAACGTAGAGCTAAATTATTCCTTATCAGGTATTAAAGATTATTACATTTCTTACTTACACGGTGACTATACCCTTCTTAGATTGCATTTTCCACCATTGTTGACATATTTACCCAGAGCTACGCAACTTAACTATGGTTTTGGGAAACACCTGTGTCTTTTAATGATGCATCATACTACGTAAGTTTGCAGCATTGTTACCTCCATAGTTCAAACTATGGTTTTGGGAAATACCTGCATCATACTTACATAGTTCGAACCACGCAAGTGAGCAACTATGATTTTGGGAAACGCACCCCAGAACATCCAGTCCCTTTAATGTCACACTTAAGAAGCTTTCCCTTAAACGAGTTTGTGAAACTGATGTAGTAAAACAAATACCTTTTGTAAGATATATCTTTAGACATTAAGAGTCATTATTATTGGGAAACACACCCCAGGATGTTCACAACAAGGGTTCTACAATGATTTTTATTATGTTGGACATTTACCTTCTTACAGAGTATAAACACTGGCATTGGAAATATTCTGTTTTACACACACTAAGGTTCTTATGATATTATTTTCCCCTCACAGATAGTACTATCTGCTCAGACAGGATATGCCAAAAAGAGCAAAAAACGGACACGCGAGGATGAAAGAAGATTATATCCCAGCCAATTTTTTTCTGCTACTCAGGGTAAACGAACGCTTCAAAACCTTTCTTTGGATTTCTGCCCCACAGAGGAGCGGGCTGCTGCCCCACCTACCAGCCTCTGCCTTCTGCAGACTCTACCTTTGAAGAATCAGGCCTCAATTGACTCATCCAAATTCAACACCAGTAGTGAGCCTTGCATTTACAGGAGCCCCACAGTCAGTCCTTCATCTCATTGCGATTCCAGGGTTAACAGTGACCCTTCCAGCTACTTCAACTCCCCAGCTAACCACTATTCTACCTACAGTGTTGATATAAATTCATTGCCACATGGCAATGTCATCAATACTGAAATCCAGCAAGCAGCACAGTCAGATTTCCTGTTTAAGTCTGATGATCTGGAAAACTACAACCTGGTATCAACAGCCATGCTGGAAGTCCACACTCCATACTGCTCCAAATCTAATAATACACCACAGACACATCATGGTCCGCTAGGGAGCAATAATGCTCAGTGCTCCTCCCCATACACTCCCCAGGGCAGGACAGATTTAGCCTTCACCATGTCCTTGAACCCTTCCAGCGGTGTGAGGACACACAGTTATCCCCAGGGACAAGCTTTTGTCAGAAGAGACACACATGGGGGCTGGAACTTTACATGGATACCCAAACATGTGCACTAGCTGTGTGTCACTACACACAAAACAACAAAAGACATACAAAGGATACAATTATAAAAAAAAAAAAAAAAAAAAAAAAAATGGTGTTTTCAATGCTGGTTTTAGCAATTCTGTTTGAGGAATAGCTGAAAAGAACAATTATTTGCAAAACTTATTATCAGCAAAACCTATTCATTAAAATTCTAAGGACGTATAAAGGCATTTATGAATGAAATACATTTACTTTATTGGAATCTAAATGCTAAAAATATTTGTCTCAAAATTACTTTTGCAGTTCTATTGTATCATATCTATTCATTTTTAATTCATTCATAAATAAATTTATGTTAAATGGCATTCCTTAAATTTTTCCTTATACGATTTTTGATATTACTTGATCAATAACCCAAATGCAAAACAATTCTTAAGTGAAGCAGTTAGACTTTGCTTGAACCATGTAATTCATCAATTCATTAGCTTAATTAAACTTAAACTTAAAAAACACAGATAAAATGTGTGCTAATATAATGCAGATTGGTTAAACTACCTCACAATTCAAAAGTCATGTACTTCTGTGATGACAAACTATATGGATATGAACACAATTTGCTCTGTATATTGTTCCAAGTTTTATACGTCTCCTCAGAATGTTCTGGTATATCTTTACTGTATACTTCGCTGTAATTTCAAACAGCATATACTTTATTAGCTTTGTAAGTGATATACATTCTAACTGTTCTGTTCTGTACTCTTCTGTGCTGTTTTTTATGATGTCTGTTACATACCCAATCTGTATTTTATCTTTGTTCTTCACAGTCATTTTACAGAAACATTGTAATCAATACAGTCATTACAAATTTCAACTAGAAAACCATGCATCATAAAAAGTGATTAACAAATGTGTCTAGAGACTTGCTAACAGATACGAGATAGATTTTGTTCACAACAAATAACATAGGAACAGAAATTTCTAAACTTTTTAAATTTTTAAACAATACTGAATATCTACTTTGATTATCTGAGATATGTTAAACTATAAGTGGTCTAATTTAGACTCCTTACTGTGTTGAGTGATATGTGAATAACTTAGCAGGAATGTCTGTAACAAACTGTGTACCACTAAAATATTGCAATTACAAATAATTGTAAATCATTGGTTTTCTAATCAAAGCTATTAACTTTAAATATGATTAAATATTTAAAGTATTTAAAAATAGGTTAAAATGTTGATTAATGCAAAAAAAATATTTCATATTTTGAATGTATATAAATTTGTTTATAAAATGCATTTTCCATATGCAGTATTCAAATTCTTTGAAACACTTCATCACTAGCTATCTGTAATTCTTTTTTTGTTCATCTATGTAGTTTTATTCTTTTTTACTTTAATTTAGCAATCTAATTAAATTTTTCAAACATAATCTGAACATAATTTATGTAACAAATTCAAAGTGTTTTATATAGTTGCACACTAGGAGCAGGGAAATAAAAAGGTGACCAAAATAAATTATAAATTTTTCGAAGTATGATTTAAATTGCCCTGGTACAATCAATATTCCTTATTATATTTAAAATACATTTTTGTTTTTATGTATACAATATTTTCCTGTTGCCCCATTGTGTTCAGTTTGGTGAAATGCAATTTGATTCAAGATTTATTGTCATATGTATTAAATACTGTATAGGGTGTACTAAATTGCAATGAAATTCTTATTTGCATGTCTGCTCACAACCTGACACTTAAGTGATACTAAATATAAGTAACGGTGTAGCAGTAATGAAGATGTACATAAATATGACATAAAAGAACAAATAAATATGACAACAGTATGACATGTAGCAGCAATAGGGTACAGTAATAGGATGATATAAATAACAATGTCAACAGTATAAACATAACAGCAGTGGGGATGTTGTGATAACAAAAGGTGAATAAAATAAAAGGCAACAGTACAGACATACAACAATAGTACAGCATAAGGTAATAGTGGCAGTGTGAGGAAATGTTAATGTCATTGGCTGTTAATTTGTCTTACTGCGAAGAAACTGTCTCTAAATCTGGTGATGTGGCTGCACTTGCCAGAGGGTGAAAAGTGGCAATGCTGGGAAGCTGAAGTCTCTCAAGATGCTGCTCACTTTCCTGAGGCAGCCCATAAAGAAGTCTGATATCTTGAACCACCAGAAGCTGTGTACCCATGATTTTCTCTGCTGCCTTAACCACCCTCTGCAACTTTCAGCATGTGCTGAGCAGCTGCCATACCAGGATATGATACACACGTGGACAAAATTGTTGGTACCCTTCAGTCAATGAAAGAAAAACTCACAATGGTCACAGAAATAACTTTA
>JAABNX020000042.1:18232656-18244105 GCA_015163995.2 Mormyrus lacerda
TTTTAGATAGGTGAAATATTTTAAAATGTCAAGGCATGTCAGACTACCCCGAAAGTGGCTGAGAGGCCTCAGACCCCAGAGGGTTAACTACCCCAGTATGCCCAAAATCCTCCTCATGCTCTGCAAATATAGCACAACACTTCCACAATAACTATGTAGCTGTTGTGCCAATGGCAACTCTGTGCCAATTTAGTCCAACTCAGCAGGCTACCCTGAAATATCACTCTCCACCAGACCTACCTCAACCTCCACCACCCCAGGGCCAGCTTCCCGCAAAATGAGCTCTCTCTCTGCTTGAATCTCCTCAGCTATAATTTGCTTCGCAAATGCCAGGGGGCGTTGCCAAGTCACTATTATAGGGTAAGGACGCGGATTACAGAGCCAAAGGGGCAACCACCCACCAGACACCTTAGCCGCACATCTCACAACTAGCCACTCCTCCTCCTGCTTCTCTTCTGGCTCCACCAGAACCACACAATCAATGGAAGGGACCCCAGCCAACACAGTACCCCACACCACTACTTCAGTCTGGGGGGGGATACATACAGGTGGTTGTTTAGCTAATACCACCTTTCCTTGAAAGGTGGGAGCAAAAGCTACTTGTTCCACTTTACGGCCGATAGCAAACTGTACTTGCAGCAGGGAGTAGAGTAGCCCGAAATGCACTCTCCCCAGGATGGATCCCCTGCATAAGTTCCCTTCAACATTCTGCGATGACATTCATGCCTAAAATAGCACAATCGCTACCCAGGCACCCATCCTCCACAACAGTAGCCCCCTTATTTTCCACAATAACTCCCCCTACTCTGAAGGTCAACAGGGCATACCCCACATCAGGGATCTGGAGGCGATTTGCCGCCTTCAATGTCAACCATGGGTGTCGCTGCCCAGTATGCAGGTTAGCTTCACCAAAATGCTTCCAGAAAAGAGTTTTGCTCAGTAAAGTGACCTTACCATTAATCTCAACCATTATTCCTGGGCACTCACTAATAAAAGCAGGCTTCTCTGGGGGTCCCCCAGATGTAACCTGGGGGAGAGGGGTGCCTGCAGAGAGTCCAGCATCCGGCAGCGATCGGCTCCTCAGCTCCTCCAGTATCTCCTGGCTCACACTCCTCAACTTAGCAGTCAGCTCTTGACACAACTCCACTTTAAGGCTCTCCTTTAAATCTTCTAACCTACTAGGCAGCACCTCTCCCCGATCCCTACTTTGCCCCTGAGGCACTGTCCGCACCACCTGAACCTCCACAGTAGACTCTACCTGCTCTTCCTCCAGGATTCGTGCTTCTGCATCAGCAGTAGTAAATTGAAGGTGTGGATTTCGTCTCAAAATTTGCTGAATCTCTTGTCGCACCAGCCCAGCCCATAACTCAAGAACAAACTGATCCAGCAACAAGGCTTCCTGCACCTGCACACCCTCTGGATCAATGCCCTGCCAATGAGAGTAATACTCTCACAGCCGCAATGTATATGACGCCACCCCTTCTTCTAATCCCTGTCGACACTTAAAAAAAATCCACCCACATCTGTGTAACAGTAGCAGTACTACCATACAAATTCTGCAGGGCAGAAAGCAATCGCTCACCCTCCACCCGTTCCCTTCCTGGAAGGAGAGCCACCATCCAGTGCACTGATAATAAAGTCAACCTGCTGCTCTCCAGTCAACGGTTGAGCCCGCAACATCACCTTCATCTGTATGTCTGCCACTCACCATATTTCTGTCGCTCTCCACTGAACTTAGGTACCCACTGCATACTGAAAAACCAGGGCATTGTCATGGGAGAGGCTGGGGGAACCGTCATTCTTCGCTGAGAATCTGCAGACCCTATGCCAACTTGTTCCCCTCCACCACCCCCGGTAGCTATATTCTGATAGTCCATACAAAAAGGGTATCCTGCCGACTACGCCAGAAAATTCTCAGGGGGACTAGCTGTATACCCTCTTACTATTACTATATATAATCGGAAAAGAATAAAAAAAAAACAGAAGTCACAGCAACCAAACAAGAAGACAAATTTCATATAACCCACCACAACACGGGAAAAGGGAAAAGAAAAAAAAAAAACAAATCAACACACACACCCAAAAGAAAAGCTATTTACATGGGCCCATGATAAAACACAAAGTGCATCTGATTGTGCAATTGGCAGGAAGTCCACAATCCGCTGCTTGTCACTGCGATAGCTCCAATCGCACGACTCCTCGATGCATGCCGCTTGACGGGCACTTGAAAGAGAATCCAGCGAGGAAAAGGGACAGGGCAATAAATAGCCAGACCGGCCACCGCTGATACCAGCTGGCACAAACATTCCTTTAGACACCAGATCACCGGACAGTTAAATCACATTGGGTCCCGCTACTGATCGTCTATCTTGGGTTCTGCTCACTCCGTCCAGCCGTTCTTCTGCATGTCTCTTGCACACTTCCCAATATACTTTAACCAATAAATCAATTAAGTACTCACATGTGCAGATAATCACAAATTTAACAAAAACCACATAAAATCAAAAACACATACAATCCAATATAAATAAAACACACCAATAAAAAAAACCCAAATCAAACAACCCCCTCCTTCCCCCTCATATTGCCTGACATTAACTTAATGTTTTAATGTACTTGGCACTTTATTGTATTAACTATACATTAAATAATTAACTAAAAGTTAAAAACTATATAAATATACTAGGCTGTGTCCTCAAGTTTGTTTCCAAAGGTCTGTCATTAACCTTGTGTCCTGAGTCGTGGTCTGTCTGCCCCAAATAAACCCCTTCTTTTGGATTTCCGCCTGTCCAGTTTGTCCTTCACTCTGTCGTTCCTGCTCGCCGAACGCAGGTCATAAACAGAACCATTGCCAACAGACACCCACCGGAGGAAGAAGAAGCCGAAGGAAAGGAGACCAGAGGAAGTCCCGATGATCATCTTGGGCACATCCCCCGCCGAATATCGGGAGGAACCCCTCTTGACTCGAGACCTGGCTGAGCTCACCCAGGACCTCATTGCCAATTTGCTTGAAGTACCCAAAGCCCACATTGGTGACACTATGCTGCCTCCACTGGCAGCTTACCTCTATCGGGAAGCACTTACAGCCTTAAAGGGGCCAGGTCTGTTTGGGATGCTATTCCACGGGTTCCACAGGCTCTTAAGGGGGCAATGCCCGCTTTACCGTCACCGGATCTGTTTGTCCTACCTGATGTGTCTGTTCTGCCCAGCTCTGCCCACAGCACCCGAGGCTCCTAGGCCTCTGTTCCCGCTGCTGTGCCAGAGGCCCTGGCTCTGCCTACGCCTGAAATCCCTGTCCCTGACTGTGTTACCATCGCTCCTCCTCCCTTGGTGGAAGGAGAGGAGGAGCTCAAATGGGACCCCTTGGGGATCTACCTACTGGGACCCAAGGACTCCAGTGGTGGACAGACTCCTCTACTATCACCCCAGAGTGGTGGAGCCTGACCGAGTCCCCAACTGTCTGTGTCCCGGAAGGGAAGAGGACATAGGTGCAGGGATTGGGTCCCGTTTGCCCTGCCCCCTGGCTCACCTGCAGTTCCCCAGGCTCCTGCTCAGCTGTCGCCTGCCCCCGTCATTGCCCTGTCAGCCGCCTCCGATGCCTCATTGCTCACCTGCAAGTTCCCCCGCTCCGGCTCGTCGGTGGATTGCACCTCCGCCTGCTGTGGCTGCGCCGTTGCCTGCTTCGACTCCCCCTCCCTCCTTTCCTTCACCGGGCTCCCCTTCTGCTCCCTTCTCACTTTCACTGGTGCCCCCTCTGGCTTCCTCCTCTGCCCCTCTGTTGGTCCCTCCAGCTTCCTCCTCTGCCCCTTCGTGGTCCCCTCTGGCTCCTGCCTTGCAGCTGCCTGGGATCCCTCCAGCTTTGGCTGCTTGTGGCTGCTCTGGCTGCCGCCTTTCGCCCGCTGGGCTTCCCTTGGGCTCCTCTTGTTTCTGCACCCTTTACCTTTTTGCCTCCTGTTTTTGTCCCTCCTGTTTCTGCTCCTCTTCCCTCTGTGTCTCCTCTGTTCCCTCCTGGTCCCTTTGTCCCTCCTGTCTTTGCCTTCTGTGTGTCTGTTTTATTCCTGGTCCCTTGTTGATGTTTTTGCTCCTGCTTTTCAGGTCCCATGTCCCTGGTCTCATCTCCTCTGTTGCCTCCCCTAAGGCGCACCCGGAGTGGGGGGTTCTGTTAAGACCTGCTCGTCCGCTCCTCCTGTGTGCCACGCTGCCCTCATTTCCTTGTGTTAATTCCTGATTGTAATCACCTACTGCCTGCAATCTTTGGTTTGTCCCATGTATTTAGTCCGTGTTCAAGTTTGTTTCCCCAGGTCTATCATTAACGTTGTGTCCTGAGTCATGTCTGTCTCAAATAAAACCCTACTTTTGGATTTCCGCCTGTCTGGTTAGTCCTTCGCCCCATCCTTTCTGCTCGCCGAATGCTGGTCGTAACAGTAAGCACATACTGTAATTGAAACTATAGTTCAGTTGCTGAATATGCATTTCAGATATTTAGTGAAATGGAACATTACAATACAGCTATCATAAGGTCATGACATTCTTTGTGGCCTGTTGTATGTTATAGAAAAATACCAGCTGTATTGCCTTTCATCTGAACATTTTAAAACATCTTAAAAATGGTAGGTTGTATTTTATTTGAAAAGATTGCACTTTTATTCATTTGCGAAGTGCAGACTAAAAATTATAATATAAAAATTATACAAGTATAATTTATCCCCCATTCCAATCCACTGTGTTCATTCAGTGGTGAGCTTCTGTTTTCTCCATCTTTTTGACATCATTATACTGCTTCCAGCACTAAGGTGATCTAATGATGCCAGAAAATGAGGACACAGAACAACATCCGCGGGCAAATGCGCCGTTATAATCGCTAGATCAGTAGATCATGCACCACTACCTTTTAAAGGTAAGTTGGCATGCCATTCTGATTAGTTAATTGCTTGTTATGCCCAAAATACACCTCAGAATAATTAACAGAGTTAAACCAACCTTTTTGCACCGGCACAAAGTCTGTTTTATCCAGCATTAAAATAGTGAAATGGATTAGGACACACCCATAAATGTTAGTTGCGCTTTGCATTAGATTGTCAAAAAAAGAGCCGTACGAGAGGTTGGCTTCAACTTGAACAAAACAAGTCACAGGGGAAGAAATGTTATAGGGCAACGTGTTATTAACAATGGACAGTGAGGGAGTAATATTACTATGAGTATTGCCATGGGACGAAATGGAATCTTACATGACCATGGGCATTCATCAACGCTCTACGCCAGTGGCCCCCAACCCCCACGCCGCGGACCGGTACTGGGCCGCGGGCTGCACAGAAAAAAAAAAACTTTGATCACATGATATTTACCGCTAAAAATAGTCCCACAAGCTAGTAAGATGTATAAAAATGAAATATCTCTTGATCGTTCGGCTCTCACTGATTCAGCGTTGCAGTGATGTCATATTTTTTATGCACTTTGTATTTGTTTTTGTGGTACATCTTGAATTATTTTCACAAGATGTTCAAAGTTTACCATGGAGACCAGAGAGCATTAGCGTGCTGAGTGAATGTTACCCGTGTTATGTTGTTGGCTCGATGTTATGAGGATGCTGGTAATAAAGCTGCGAATACACATTGGATTCACGTTTATTATTATATTTTAAAGATACCCCATTGTTACGTTTTGCGAGGCGGGCAAGCAGGTAAGGAGGCACGAGTCCAAGGGTAGACGGGGAAAACGGGGTTTATTCCGGGAGCACGGCAGACAGGCACGAACAACCATAACATTCTACAATGATCGACGCAAGACTCAGGAAGACGTGGACTCATATACACCGGCAGAACAGGGATTAACGGGTAATGAGGTGGGCGTGGCACACGGGAGGATCGAACGGAGCGGATCATGACACCCATTATTATATTATTAAAATATACCCATTTGTATACATATCATTTATCTGCCACTCCATAAAGGCTGGGCCGTGAAAATAGTTTCTGATATTAAACCGGTCCGTGACGAAATAAAGGTTGGGGACCACTGCTATACGCAACATCCCGATGACCAGAGAACAGACTACAGCAGTCCAGGTTTGTCATTACTTGGGATAATGGGAGTTTCCACTGGTCTACTATAGTGGAAAATTTGTTCATCAACGATTTCTGTGCTGTATCTCCCACTATACTCTTTATTTTTCAACCCAACTGAAGAATTCTTGTCATCATGGAAGTTGAAGGTGTATAATCACCAGCCTTATAGACATGTGCGACTTGTCTCGGCAATGTAGGAGGCCTGTGGAAATTTCGATAAGGGGGTGGGGGGGGGGCATGCCAGGGTAGCTACGTCATTATAGAAGAAACTTTCCCCCCGATTTCTTGCAAGGGAGAACTTTTCTTGCAGCATAGATGTGGTGTTGTGTCCAGACCGAAAAAGGAGACAGGATGCAGTCTAATTTAATCCCTTTGAAGCTCTTTCCTTACTTTTTTTGTATTGTCTTCTTTATTTTTTGCTTAGAAACATACATTACAGTAATATTTTTGCCCAAACACTAAGTTAAAATGTATTTGTTTTTGGAAAAATAAACTTGATTTTTTTGCTTGTATGTTTTATCGACTACATGCATATATATTGAAGAAACACCTACATTTAGAACCATTTACAGAAAGGTTCTACAGATGGCTGTGCATTGCACATTGAAAATGCAAAATGGTACTTAATATTTTGCATATATTCCATCCCCAATGTATTGCTCATGATTAGGATGGTGTATTTGATAGTTTGTATGTTGAGATTTGTTGTAATAGTATCCTTTTTTGATGCTTTATATAATTTTGAATGAAATATGTGCTTTCTCAACAATTTTGTGACATTTTCTATGCTTTGTTTTCAGGGTTTGTAGAGTAATTGATTCAATAAATATGTTTTGGCAATTGGCAATTTTGTTCAAAGAATGGGATTTAGTGTTTTAGGAACTCAAAAAAAAAATGTATTTTTGAGAAGATTGATTTTGAATCAAAAGTTTTGTGAGTGTAGCTAGAATTTTAGGTTTCGTGCTTAGTGTTTTGAGGAAAGGAGAGGAAATTTTAGGAACTGTTTTTTAGCAATTCAGAAAAACTAATTTTCAGAAAGTGTAAGCATTTAAAAAAAATTGTAACTATACAACCATCTTTGTTAGATATTTTTTTACTATAATTTCACTTCCAATTTTGCAGTTCAACATTCAAAAGACTACATCCACAGTAAACGTGTTCTTCTGCATACCAGGAATAGTTTTGACTGTTAGTGTTTTCAGTTTTTTGCTGCAGTATGTAATGGCTCCTCAGTAGTGTTTATATACTGGCTGGCTTGATGTGTGATCTGAGAACAGTCTTTGGTTTTGAACAAAGATAAAAAAGTTTTGAAAAGATTGATTTTGCTAGGCGAGTCAAAGGTTTTGTGAATGCTCTTTGAAAATTGGGTTTTGTGTTTACTGTTTTGTGAAAAGGATGGAAGTTTTCAGCAAACTTCAAAGTTTTTTAGGTCAGAGTATTATGAGTGACAATGTATGTCTTTTGAATGAGAATTGTTGCTGGTGGAACAAGCTCATTTTGAGACATGTGAGAAGTGTTTTGGTGGTTTTGAAAGTAAGATTGACTAAGATGCATGTTGGTAAGACAGACTGTATAAAGAGTTTTGAAGAATTGGCTTCAGTAGTGACCAATGCTTCTTAGCAGCTGAGCAAAACTGTAAAAAAAATAAAACAGAATGGTGATTGTACTTTTCATTTTAATGCTACTGACAAATTCATTGGTGGAATTATTTGCTTTTGAAACATGAGTTAATTGTTTTGGATGAGTTACATCCTTCTGTATCTTAACCATACTGTTGTTTTATATGTGTAAACTGTTTTTAGAAATTGTTATATAGTGATGAGAATGTGAAATATGTTTCATGAAATGTGCCAAAGTAATTCAGAAAAACTTTAAGTTTTGAGGGGCAGTTACTTTCTTACATAGGTGATATGGGTGTTGGTAAATTGTTTTCCTTCAAAAAAACATAATGAACATTTAAAAATTATGTGTTTACTCAGGTAGTCCTTTGTATTATACTAAATGTGTTTGGAGATTGGACATAATTAAGGTTTATGGATAAGCAAAAACAGAGAGAATCATCTCTACAGAATCATGATGAATACCTACTGAGAGTGGTCTGAAGAGGGAAAAACCATAAACCACTGACATTGCTGGGCAGCCAAGACTCATCGTTGTGAGTGAAGGCTATTCTCTCTGGTGCATACAAATAGCAGGGTTATTGCGACACAGATCGCTGGAGAAATATGTCACAACATTGCTGCTGCTGTATTTTTGTTGCATTAATCAGTGTATTATATGTAAATTTCTTATCTATTACTTTACATCTATCCATCCAATTTCCTAATGAGGGACATGGGGGTCCAGAGCCTACAGTATATCTAATACTTTCATTAACTAAATCCCTTACTACTTAGTAAGGAATCACATTGTAGTATGCAGGTTCCAGCAGGAATGAGTTGTGTGGTCCTTTCATAAGATTTCCACATTCTGTGATTCTCTTTCTATGTGATACACATCTTCATAGGCAGAAGCATTTCTCAGTAGAAACTGTCAGATGGCAGGATCAAGAGCAACACTGCTCAAGCTATTTAGGTTGTGTTTCAAAAAAAAGATCCTTGTTATGAACATAAGTCTGTGTGACACAAATCTTTAAAAGAAATTGATGTTTTTATGCAGAATTGAAAACATTTTGCTGAAGTAATAAATGTGAGTTAGGTACCATTTTATAAACAAGGGAGGACTTGCTATTATCATTTTATATTCTTGGTAGATGGGACAGAGCCGGTAGAGTGTCTCTTGATTAATGTGTACTATAATGAGTGCAACGTTAACAATGATTTCCTCACACACTTCACTCTAGCTGTTCATTAACTCTTAATAAGTTGAATGAATTGCTCCACTATTGTTAAACTCAGACAGGGACACACGCATACATGAATATTTATGTAATATATGTTTTGTTAGTTTTCGGAGCTAGTTTTTGGGGAGTAATAGTAAGTAGGAGCAGTGTAATGTTGAAAAAAGTTAAATAATTTATACATAAATTGAACAAACTGAAAAACTTCAATAAAACACAGCTGGAATATTTCTAACAGCTGTGTATGGTACATTAACAGAAGAATATAGAATATGGGTGGGTGAATAAAAGTGAAAAATTGTTCATGGAGCATGAAATTTAGACAAATAATGATAGGACTGTACAACTATACTGTTTTCTATGAAACTATAAGTCAGGAATATAGTTGGAGATTGTGAAAATATATATGAAAATAAGTATGAAACGTCAGAATGAGTCAGTGTAAAAGGGTACATATTTCAATGGGGTTCCAAACGGAGGTTAACCTTCCTGATGTGGTGAGTGACCATCTCATTTAAAGTTGCCCTTGGTATCTTCAGAGCTAATTGGATTTTGGTAATACATGATGTATCACCCCTATATGTTCTAAATGGCACACTGGAAATAAGTGATGGTGGAGGCTGGAAACATAGCAAGCAGACATGCGTAGGTTCCACATATCTAGGTATTTCCCCAACTGGAGATGGTTTTTCTTTTGGTTTAATAGTTAATGCAGTTTTATTACCATCTGGACTCCTCCATACCTATGTGATCAGTAACTACATTTTGAGCTATGCAATTTAGAAATCAATCAGCCCTGAAGTAAGTCAACTATGGATAAAAGGGGCATAGTTTTTTTCTTCTTTGTATATAGGTGATACTATAGACATATTTTACAGCAATTCTTCTTTTATGTGATAGCAAAAGTTGGGGGAATGGATATAGCAAAGAAGGTAAGAGTATAATGAAAGTACAAATGAAAGAAACTGCTAGAAATGTACAAAAGGGTTCTTAATGTAAATTTATTACTATGCAGCCATACTTGAACTAAAAATTAAGAAGCAGTCATACACAAAAAGTTGGTCCATATCATAAATTTTCTTTTTATAATTTGAGTTAATTTGTTTTATATACCAAAAAACTTTAAATTGCGAGTTTTGTATACTGTAACAAATATTGTGCCAACTTAATAACTACTGTAAACGTATCTTTTATATGACTAAAAATTTCATAATTTGAATTTAATATACTGAAAATTACAAATAGCACCAATACATTTTAAGATTACAAATCATTTTAAATACGGTTTATTTCAAACATGACAATATTAAAGCTGTAAAAACAGTAAACAGGAAAACATCTGTAAAAACTGTAACAGTGCTTTAGTGCTAGCAGGCCATTCAGATTATCTTTATTAAGCCTAGAACTGAATCCAAAGATGTATAATTCAGCACCAGTAAACTGGCAAAACACTTGACAGTTTATCAGGTTCTGTTCCTTAACAAGGCCATATAATGTAACTTGAACAGGTTCGAATGCAAGAAAATTTACCTGGATTTATTTGCATTAAAACTCAAACATGGGTTAAACCATGTAATCATGGGTTCAATATGTGTTAACTATGTGAAATGGGCCAAGGAAAATGTGCTACCTTAATACTGTATTTTAGAACCATTTTTTACAACCTCTTATTTTCCAAACCACTTTATCCTATTGGGTCACAGGGGGTCTGGAGCCTATACCGGAAGCAATGGGCACAACCCTGGACAGGGGGCCAACCCATCGCAGGGCACACTCACACACTGTTACCATTCACTCACACAAGTACACCTACGGGCAATTTATTAACTCAATTAGCCTCAGCATGTCTTTGGACTGTGGGGGGAAACCGGAGTACCCAGAGAAAACACGATGACACAGGGAGCACATGCAAACTCCACACACATGCAACCCAGGCAAAGACTAGATCCCAGGTCTCAGAGGTGTGAGGCAACAGTGCTAACCACTGCACCAACATATCGCCGCTTTTTAACAATACATCATTATAATTATGTTTTGCAAAACTGCCAACAGGTCAGTAAATCTAATGCAGTGTTTCTGTTTATTTAGCCTAGTGGCACAAATGTTTTTGCATGCAAAATAGTGGATACACCAGAGGAACCAGAAACAAATTGGAGTGATTCATATGCCACTGAGGTCCCAGTCAGTGTCAATGTCCAGCATAGCAAAAAAAGAAAAACAATTACAGTTTTTCTCAATTGCTTAAGCACAATTTTGAAAACAAGGCCCGGTTTTTCATAACATATCACACAATTAGTAAAACACTTCACACAATTAGCACAAAGCCTCAGATTATTTGCAAAATGGGACACTGCAGTAGTCAAAACTCTACAATTTGTTACAAAAGCTCTATTTTTTGTCAAAACATCCAACAAATCCATCATATGGCCTGATTCTGTTTCATTCAGTTAAACACTCCTGTGCTTGTCTTACAGTTTTTTCCAATTGCTAAAGCACAATTTTGACAACAAGGCTCATTTTTGCAAATCATTTAGCACAATTCACA
>JAABNX020000042.1:18244205-18263563 GCA_015163995.2 Mormyrus lacerda
CATAATATCTGGTTATTGACCGTTGATGACGTCATATGTAAATAATATGCGGCCCGTGAGACTTGAACTTGGACATATGCGGCCCACTGCAAAAAAAGGTTGAGAACCACTGCATTAAGGTAATATATTTATTTATTATCTTTGACCAGGTGTGCCTTTTTTGTTGCACAAAACTGTTGTCACTGTTTTTGTTTACATAATGGCTGTTTAGGTAATATTTCAATGTATTTTCTTTGACCTGGTGTGCCTTTTTGTTGCACAATACTGTTGTCACTGTTTTTGTTGGCCCTTATGGGACGGTGAGGCAAAATTGCCATTATCTCATTTCTGTGCCAGCACTGCCTGAGCAGAGCAGTGGTGGCACTCAGCCCCTCAGGTTCTGTCCCCAGATTGTGTGCCACTACAGAATGTGGCCATATAAGAACCAGCAAAGCCAAGTACACCATCAATGCCTAGAACCAGGTCTGGGAGAGTGGTGGCCTTTTAGCACTGCCCATAGTCTCCCTTAATTTAACTAATTGCATATTTCATTTCCCCTACTCCTCCTGGGGGGTGCTGCCTGGAGACCTCAATATATCAAGATGTCCAGCACACTCTGCAACATGTGACTTTGTAATCTCCCCCCTGCTCCCTGTTTGTGAGTCAAATTTTAGTGTTTGAACAGTATGACATGGCACTTAGCCATCTCGCCAATTTGACTCTCCCTACCGGCCCCTGAAGGATGGGCTCCCCCTATGAGTCTGGTCCCTCCCAAGGTTTCTGCCTTCTCTGGAGTTTTTCCTTGCCACTGTCGCCTATGGCTTACTCACTGGCAGCTTTGGGTGGGAATGCTCTAAAGCGCTCTGAGAAATGTAATGTTGTGATAATGTGCTATAGAAAGATAAATTTGTTTGTCGTTTGTTGTTGATGGTGGTGAGACCAACCAGGCCGGACTTGTGAGAAAAAAATATATGGGGATAATGGTGCAAATGGGAAGTGATGTAAATGTGTTTAAAACATGTTTAAAGTATGCCACAGTACTTTTGCAAGTAAAACCTACAAAGTGGTAATGTTAGCATAAAGGGTTACTGTTGCAGGTTATGAAGTTAAAGTAAAGAGGGAATGTATAATATGCTCAGGCGCAGATAGGAGCAGACTTCTTGGCAGAAAGAGGCAGAATAATCTTCTGAAGTCTGCTGGATCAGTGGTAGTCCACCTGTTGATTCTAGAAAGGGGAGATGTGATGTCATTGTTAATTTAAGTGATAGCTTTAAAAGAACTACTAGCCGATGTCATGAGGCAGCGCCAGGGGCAGAGATGTGGGAAGCAGTGATAGATAAAAAAAAAGAGTTCATGTCTCTTCTATAGTCGAACTGTGTGTTAGTTTCAATAACATGATATGCATGTGTGTGCAGATGTGTCAAATTGAAAATCTCATGCCAGCTATTTGACAGGTTGACTGACATATTTTATTAGCTTACTAATGTTTTATAACAACCTGTCTAATTGATTAAAAGCCATAGAGTTAGCATCATAGAAAATTTTTTTATTGATGATTACTGCATATTTAGCTTGGTAACAACATGTCACCGGCATGATTTTAATAATTATCACAGTAATAAATTGATAATATTAGGAATTTTGCTTTACCAATATGAATTTAATTGCAGACCTAATTATATTAAACCTAACCCAATTCTGGCACAGACTGAAGCAGCAGCTACAAATTCTACAATGCTGAAGAGTTAAGTATGGAGAATTACTATTATAAATTTACTGTTAGTAAGAGAGGTATGCGCAGTTAACACAGGTCTCCTGTTACCCCTTGTTATGCCTACCTGGGGTAAAGGAAGTTGTCAGGCTGTATGTTTGTGTCATGTATATATTAAATTGTGGAGACCAAATTTCCCCATGATCTGATAAAAATCTGTTATTTTGATGTTGGCAATGAAGATTCACTATATTTTGTCTACTTTTAGTCATTGATAGTTTTATTCAAATTTAAACATAATGGGTGTATATGTCTGGTTGTCAAATCACCACAGAAATATAGGTGAAAATACATTGTTTATTGTAGCCCTGTTTCATTTTAGTTCTTTTACGGTGTGGCAACTCCATGTTCATGGAGAACTCCATGTTCTCCATATGTCCGGATGAGGGGGTAGGGTCACAGGATAGAAGGCTTTTCTTAAAAAGAACATCCAGGCCCATCTAAATTTTGCAGAAAAATACAAGTTTCTCAAAAGCATGTGGGAAAATGTGTTATGGCTTGATGAAACCAAGGCCAGCATTTTTGGTCATAATTCAAAAGGGATGTTTGGCGCAAAACAACACTGCGCATCACAAAAAGAAAACCATACCCATGGTGAAACATGGTGGTGGCAGCATCATGCTTTGGGATTGTTTTCCTTAGCTTGAACTGGGGCTTTAGTCAAGGTGGAGGGAATTAACAGTTCCAAATACCAGTCAATTTTCAGCCCAAACTGCTAGAAACCTTAAGATGAAGTGGAATTTCACAATGACCCCAAGCATACATCCAAATCAACAAAAGAATGGCTTCACCAGAAGAAAATTAAAGTTTTGGAATGGCCCAGCCAGAGCCCAGACATAAATCCAATTGAAAATCTTTGGGGTGATCTGAAGGAGGGCTATGCACAAGATATGCCCTCGCAATCTGACAGATTTGGAGCACATTTGCAAGGAAGAATGCGTAAATATTACCAAGTCAAGGTCAAGGTGTGGCATGCTGATAGAATGTTGTAATTAAATCAAAAGATGCATCACCACAGTGTTAGTCTTAGGGTGTGCAACCAGCTTATTGTATACTTTTTATTTTTTTATTTTTCCCCTTAACAGATGTATGTTTTTCAATTGTACAGGTTATAAATCACATTAAAGGTAGAAAAGGGTTTGAAATCATTGGTCTAATTTTTTTACAACACAAAAACCTAGCATTTTAACAGGGGTAAGACCTTTTGCTATTTACAAAACATAAATTCTAAGGGTGATTTAATTGTAAGTTACGCCAACTAATTTTTTATTTTTTTTTTACTCCCCATCGACCCCCCCACCACAGAAACAAACATTCTATTGACACGCCGTTCCATGTGCATTTTCCATTAATCATCTCACAGTCAAATTGGAGTCACTAAAACCAACAACAAGTTGGGAAGCTTAGGTTCATATATTTAAATGCTCTATATTTCTTTCTTTGGTGGCCATGTGTTTACTGGGGGAGGGGGGGGGGTAGCCACCCCTGTCCACCCCTTACATCTGGCCCCATTTAAACTGGAACACTCTCCGTGCGGTGTATTGTGTGTCAGCGACATGAAATTGCCCAGCCTTCATCATGACCAGAGTAAAGAGCCAAAGGTTTTGAGAATGACACAAGTATTGGTTTTCACAAAGTTTGCTGCTTCATTGTTTGTAGATCTTTTTGTCAGATGTTTCTATGATATATCCATCCATCCATCATCTATACCGCTTTATCCATTTGGGTCGCGAGGAAGCTGGAGCCAATCCCAGCATCTTCGGGTGAGAGGCAGGGTACACCCTGGGCAGGTCGCCAGTCCACCACAGGGCCAACACAGACAAACATAGACAAACAGACTCGCATTCACACCTATGGACAATGTAGAGTAGCCAGTTAGCCTAATCTACATATCTTTGAACTGTGGGAGGAAACCGGAGCACCCGGAGGAAACCCACACATGCACGGGGAGAACATGCAAAGTCCATGTTTCTATGGTATACTGAAGTATAATCACAAGCATTTCATGAGTCTCAAAGGCTTTTATTGGCAATTACATTAAGTTTATGCAAAGAATCAATATTTGCAGTTTTGGCCCTTCTTTTTTCCAATACGTCTGCCCTTGCATCCTGTCAATTAACTGGGTCAAATCCTAACTGTCAGAATTTGTGGGTTTTTATTTGTCCACACACCTCTTGAGATTGACCACAAGTTCTCAATGGGATCCTGGCCATAGACCCAAAATGTTGATGTTTTGTTCCTCAAGCGACTTAGTTATTTTTGCTTTATGGCATGGTGCTCCATCATGCTGGAAAAGGCATTGCTCAACACCAAATTGTTTGGTTGAGAGAAGTTGATTCATGGCTGTGTTCTTGGGCAAAATTGTGAGTAACCCCACATATGAATGGTCTCAGGATGCTTTACTGTTGGCATGACACGGGACTGATAGTAGCGCTCACCTTTTCTTCTCTGGACAATCTTTTTTCCATATGCCCCAAACAATCAGAAAGGGGATTCATCAGAGAAAATGATTTTACCCCAGTACTCAGCATTCCAATCCCTGTACTTTTTGCACAATATCAGTCTGTCCCTGATGTTTTTCTTACAGAGAAGTGGCTTCTTTGCTGTTCATCTTGACACCAGGCCATCCTCCAAAAGTCTTCACCTCACTCTGTGTGCAGATGCACTCACACCCGTCTGCTGCCATTCCTGAGCAAGCTCTGCACTGGTGGTGCCCCAATTCCGTAGGTGAATCAACTTTGGGAGACGGTCCTGGTGCTTGCTAAACTTTCTTTGGCATGCTGAAGCCTTCTTCACAATAAATAAACCTCTCTCCTTGAAGTTCTTGATGATAAATGATTGCAGTACAGTAGGTGCAATCTAATGAGCAGCAATATCCTTGCCAGTGAAGCCCTTTTTGTTTAAAGCTATGACTATATGTGTTTCCTTGCATGTAATCATGGTTAACAGAGGAAGAACAATTATTTCAAGCACCACCCTTCTTTTAAAGCATTCAGTCTGCTGTTATAACTAAATCAGCATGACAGAGTGACATCTCCAGCCTTGTCCTGAAATCACTGAAATGATGTCAGCAGGTCCTTTTGTGGCAGGGCTAAAATGCAGTGGAAATACTTTTTTGGGAGTTAATTTTCATAGCAAAGAGGGACTTTGTAATTCATCTAATCACTTTCCATAACATTCTACAGTATATGCAAATTGCCACCAAAAAAACTGAGGCAGCAGACTTTGTAAGAACATTAGAAATTTACAAATGAGAGGAGGCCATTTGGCCTCGTTTTTGGGAGAACTTTACTATTAGCTCCAAGTTGTTAAAGTCTTATCTAGTTCTGATTTAAAGGAACTCAGGGTTTTAGCTTGCATTACATGAACAGGAAGAGTATTCCATACTCTAACTACACACTGTGTAAAGACGTGTTTTCTGAAATTCAATTTAAAGTGTTCACCTGCTAATTTACACCTAAGGACACAAGATCGGGAGCTTTACAGATGAATCGGAGCAGCGTCTGCAGTTTTGCAGGCACTTAACCGGTTCGTCGTGGCTAAGAAAGAACTGAGCCAGAAAGATGATCATGAGCTATGAGTAATGTCCGAAAGAATGAGATGAATACAGGCGGCCGAAATGAGGTTTCTTCGCAGGGTGTCTGGGCTCTACCTTAGGGAAAGAGTGAGAAGTTCAGGTATCCAAGAGGGTCTCAGAGCAGAACTGCTGCTCCTCCACGTCAAAAGGAGCCAGTTGAAGTGGTTTGGACATGGTCTGGTGTGGATGCCTCCTGGGCGGCTACCCAGAGAGGTTTTCCATGCATGTCCTACAGGAAGGAGGCCCCAGGGTAGGCCCAAGATACGCTGGAGGGACTATATCTCTCGGCTGGCCTGGGAGCGCCTCGGTGCCCTCCCCGAGGAGCTAGTAGAGGTAGCTGGGGAGAAGGAGGTCTGGGTATCTCTCCTGAAGCTGCTACACCCGCGACCCATACCCCGGACAAGCGGTAGGCAATGGATGGATGGAATTTTAAAATAAGCAAATTAGCTTTTAAAACTTGTACAATACCTGAACTGACTGCTCAGTGGTAAACCTAATTAAAAAAAAACAAGCCTTTATTCACCAAAGGAGATATTCCCAAATAAAAAATAATTTAAAAGAAAACAGTACACTAGGGTTGAAGTACAGTTGCTTTTGGGAGGCCGATAAACCACAAAACGACCCTTCTTGCAAGCAGGCTACTGATGAGTGGAAAGTGTCCTCTGAGCCCTGACTGGTGACCAAGTAAAACTTTAAGAGCAGCTGTCTATTTCTATGGAGCGTCATGTTCCTCCACGAGTGTTTGGTGTAGATGTGTGCTCTCCGATAATAGCAACCTGAGCTGTGGTTCATTCACCTCCCCAGCTACACTGTTTATAACAAAAAGCAAATAGCACAGCGGTAAAACACCCACTTACAAATACCAAATTAAACCAAGTTCAATAACTCTGGGCACACTATTTTACATGCACAATCAAATAACACAGCAGCATGCGAGCACACTACCCTTCAAGAAACTTCCTGCTATTCTCTACATGTGTAGCACATATCCAGTCCTCTAGAAAAAAAATCACATTACACATTGGCATTCCTTACCTAACACTCCTATACTTGTCCTTGTCCCGTTTTTCAGCCAAGTTTGAGGCACTAAAGTAGTATTAAAGGTCCATTAAAATCAGAGATTGCATCAAAGAAATCAGCCACAGAGAAAACTACCATAAAACTATACTTATGGGATCAGTACATTTTACATAAAAGATACATATACTTGGCTTTTGCTGCCTACAGTCAGTATTAGCAGTAAGAATTTTTCCATATTGCAAAAAGTAATAAGCACCTGATGGCAAGCTGTTTTATAACATTAATGTAAAGGGCTGTACAAGGGACTCCCCTGTATAACATTTTTAATTTACTCTCAGCTTGCCAAACATAATATGTAATATATCAAGCAGTATTTTGGTGAAGGCTAATCAAAGACTCACTGAAGGATTGGAAAAAACAGCATAAACCCATATTGTCATATAAAGTATTGAGCAACCTGTAAAATATCTGTACTTTATGCTGTATGAGAAAAAAAAATCATTTCACTGCATCCTAATGATGCTTAATTTAATTTCTGGGCTATTGTGAGAACACACTGTTGATATTAGTGTGCATGCTTTTCATCTGTATTATACAATGAGGCTGTTGTTCCATCTATGTGTATATATTTGTCTTTACTGTATAATGGGAGCTCACTGCTATTAACAGAGTCTTTGATCCTCTTGACTGGGAGTTCTATCTGTAGTTGTTTCCAGAAGCGTGAAGAGAGATCAGCAGATTTCTCCCCCTTCCACTGGATCAATGTTAACGCCACACGGGCTCTGCGCAGTTCCTGGGCCCAGCTTGATCTACAAATAGGCTGGTACTGGACCAGGATAACTCGGAGATCTCCAGCCTGGGCCATGCTGTCCAGACCAGCCTTCAGTTCCAGCAAGGCCTGTGTGCCACGCAGCACATAGAGTGGACTCAGCACTACAATGAGGCGTCGACTACGGCTCACAAAACTCAGAGTCTCATCTGTGATGGCTGTTGAAAAGAATCCAAAAGACAACACAAACTCACTGAAATGCATTCTATATAACAATTAAAGCAGGCCCACTTTGTAATAATTTTGATACCGCTAAATCAGTTTACCTATAATAATCTGTTTACCTATAATAATCTCATACTGGAATGTTATACTCTCTACCAACTGCCTCCAAGTATTCCATGGTAATTCCCATACATAATTCCCTACTGTCACTCCACACTTACTGCCTCCAGGCAGGCTGTCCCTGTCAAAAATGCACACTCGATATCCAAGCTCATTCTCCAGGACTCGACGAAGAGTCAGTAGCACAAACTGTTCCTCTTCACTGTTCCTCGCATAGGAAATATAGACATCATAGTCCTTCCCATCTGCACAGAAAGGGAGGCATGAGGCAGCAGAAGAAGGAACTGAAAGTTAGTCGAGCTGGAATGGACAATCTAGGTATGAAAAGCTTACCTAACACTTCATTTGATCTAAAGCAGGAACGGTACAGCAGTAGCA
The DNA here is from genome assembly GCA_015163995.2 of Mormyrus lacerda. NCBI lineage: Eukaryota > Metazoa > Chordata > Actinopteri > Osteoglossiformes > Mormyridae > Mormyrus > Mormyrus lacerda. Next base: position 18,252,045 of record JAABNX020000042.1, read on the forward strand.
GCTCCAGCCAGTACAAATGGTATAATCCAAAGAGCACCACTACAAGGAACAAGGGGATGCCTAGACCACATCCTAGTTCTAAATGAGGTAGGTGTCCTGTAAAGAGATATCAGATATCTGTTAGTATGTATACACAGAAAATATACAGACAACAGTAACCAAATAGGATAGTGTGATAACCATGGAACAAATACAAAACCAAAATTGTACCACAAAACCTATTGTAAGATGTGCAGCGTTTCTAGTCTTCAATTTACAAACTGAGGACATTGTATTTAAACACCTTTATTATTTATTTTATTTAATTATGTCAAATTTGCACTGAAGGGACTGCATCTAATTTCATTATATTTTGTATTATGACAATAAAGATTCATTCATTCATTCAATACAGTTTTACTATATTCATGCTCAAGAATTTTCTCATGTTAGTATGTGCTCCTTTGTCTCACCCTCATCTTGGATGACAACCTTCCGGCTCACATGGCCCCGACTGTTTGCAGCATTACAAGTGTATTTCCTCTTCAGGTCCTGCGAGTTAAAAGACTGAATCTGTAGCGTCATCTCTATTGTTCTGTCACCTAGTGCAATCGTCAAAACTCTGTGATGAAGGAGGGGAGGTAATGAACAGAAAAAAGAGAAAGAGGTCTATATTTCACTGTTACAACAAGAGATCCAGTTTTCACTATCAGCGAGTCTGTGAGTCTTACTTGGACATGCTGGTAATGCGGGAGTCGCCGTGTGTGTTGACTTTATTCCCGTCAATTTCCCACCACACCTGAGGTTCTGACTGCTCTTCACTTAAGTAGGGAAGGAACACAGTGCAAGCCAGCTGAGCCAGCGACCCTGCAGAAAGAGTCACTGTTACTAAACACATGTCATGTTACTGTGGCTGCACTATGATCGTAACAGCAATTATTATTGTAATTACTGGTTTCTGAATTCCTGGAAAAAGTTTTTCATTTTCTGTGTAGCAGTTCATGTGAACTTTACAGTCTGCTTCTCTCGAAAGGAAATACAAAAGACCACAGAGATATATAGAATTTGATATGCTTATATTAGAAACCATTTTTGAAACAAACATGAATCAAGAATGCAGTTTCCTCATATAAATTAAGCATTAGGAAAAATTACATTGTCATTACCATTGCCATTGATTCTGTCCATTTAGGCATGTCTTTCTAAATAAACTTCTCTAAATACGTAACCAGTTGCTTAAAACATATGAATGTATGGAGATTATCTGTTTGGATCAGTGTGAGCAGTGGAGAATGATACTTGTCTTACTAACCTAAATTCACAGTAAACACATGCAGCTCATCGGGGGTTTGTATATCCGGATTCTTTGGAAGCCCACTAGGAGCTGAACAAGATAGAAACATCAGTTAAAAGCACTTTATACTGCATTTCTCCCCTACACACATTCCATTACTGAATTATAATGAATAAATGAATTATCTCTGAATAATCTGTCCTCACAGTCACCTTGAACTGGATCAGCAGTGGACTGACATCCTCCAGCCCCCCATCCCCAGGAGTCACTGTTTGGCCGAGTAGGCAGTTTGTATAGCAAACAGGTGTATCTAATTAAGTGGTATGTGTATTTCAGCTTTTACGATTTTCGGGGTAATACAGTACAAGACCTTTGTGAATTAGAGTTTTTTATGGCGGAATGCTACAGTATGCTCTTACACACAGGCTCTACAGTGACCACCCTTGTGAAGGACATATTTCTTCCCATGAACTTGTAGGTCACCATGCAAGTGTAGTTGCCCTGGTAGTTCTCACGCATCACATGAATAATCAGCTTGTCGTTTTCAATCCCACGGTCACCATGCCAGTTTGGGTGAGGGTAACAGTTCTGTTTAAAAAAAAAGTCATACACAAGAAATTAAATAAGGTGCATATTATATGTATATTTTATGATTGCGTGCATCTCATCCCCCTTGTTGCATTGGTTTCCTCCACCACTATTCTCAGTACTGTGCCAAGCAGCACAGTAGTTTGTGCTTTCACTGGCTATGAGTAATACTGATCATAGAATTCGATTCAATACTATTTCCCTCAAACACACATATGTGATGTAACCAATAGCAATTGCAAGTTATGTTTTCATTGTGACTGCTGTATTTCACTAGGATTTACAGCGAGTGGACAAAGAGGCTTTTTAGACTACAAAGATTTACTGGAAGCAGGAAAGTCGATTTGCTTATTTAATTATGCTATGAGTTAGGCAGCTGTGGTTTTCATGTTTTTTGTATACAATTTGGGTTAGTACCCGGATATCCCTTTCAGACAGCTTCCTCTTGCATCCAAAGTTACTCTGGTTGGATGTGGTCCATCCTTCATGATGGTATGCTGACATTAACCTGGATACTATGCCTCTCATTACACCAGAAAGACTTGCTGTCCTGGTCAAAGATGTTCCAGCGAGAAGTGCACCAAAAATTGTCCTCTTTTGAACTCTGATATGTCTCCCACAATGTTGTGTGGATTGAAATATTTTAAGTAAAATTGTGCTATTGCTCCGCTAACTCAACCATCCAACTCAGCTCTTACTGTTGGAACGTGCAATCAGTGAATACTGGCATATACAGAGGTGAAACTATTGAGTTTCATTGTCCAAGCCCATATCCCAATAATCTTTTCTTTGTCATGGTACTTTAGAATGTTAAAACCAATCAACAGAGATCACTTTAAACTAAAACAAACTTTACATTTTGATGACTCTTGACAGTTCTATGGAAACTGACCAAATTATACAGAAAGGATTAATACAGTTCTGACAATTGTGCCATATGGATAATAACTAGGGCCGTCAAAGTTAATGCATTCATTTTAAGGTCATAATGCATTTTTCTTTTTGATTGCATTCAGTTTTTTGATACCCAAATGGGAGAACAGTATGGAACAGAGTTTTAATGCAGACTTATAGTATTCCTTCCTGGTTGTGAGCAATGCGAAAGCTTTGGTCAGAACATTGTATAGAATCACAGAATTCACAGAAAGGGGAGTTGCTGTAATGACAGCATTGTACTGTAATGACAACCCTTACCAGACTCACCAACCTGTAAAATTGCTAGAAGTACTGGATGAATAAACTGGAATTGTAAAAGCCAATAAATGTGTTTTTTCCTAAATGCTCCTAGTTGTGACATGTAACTTTGAAATTAATAATAATAATAATCACAACTTTATTGATCCCCGTGGGGAAATTCCTTTTTTGGGGAAATTCATTTTACGCCTCCCTCAACTTGTTCTTTGCAGAGCAAGCTGTCTGCGAAGCGCTGCCACCTATTGGGGCGCCCAGGGAGCTGGGGGTTAAGGGTCTTGCTCAAGAACTCGCAGACATGCTAAGGATGAGTTTGAACCTTATAATCAGTTTTCTGGCTGTAATACCTTTCTAAAAATGCAAGCAATACCTCCTGGTCTTCCAGAGTTCTGTATGGGCAAATTTTAATTAATATTTCAATGTTTGTGCGCACGTTTCATGTTCAATAGACTAGCTGTCTTGCTTTCTGTTACTGGCAGTAGATATGTCTGTATAAATTAGATTTTGACTTATTAGTCCATTAATCCTGCCTTTTGTACTTTAAACGAAGACAGTACAGTAATTTGAAATGGAATGGCATTGCCAGGGAACACAGAACTATTTCAAAAAATATTTTCCCACCCTGACCTCTTAGGGGCTCTGTACTCTTAAGATTAAATGGGTGAAGTTCTTTTCGAAAAAGCTATTATCCACCTGGAAAATTATACATAATTATGTTTTCAATTCTGTTGTTAGGATAGACCTGTCAAGTGTTGCATTTTTGTTTTGCCCTAAACAATTAATTTACATTTTGCCAGTTTAGCATTTTTGGGAAATCCAAAAGGTACATGAGACTTGCTCATGTACTACTTTCATTTTGCTTGAAATGTGTTTTTTTTTCTTTTTTGTAACCTTCTTGTAAGATATATTCCCAGTGTTTCATCCTCTGAATGTGTTACAATGTTCTGCATAATGATCAGCTAGAAACAATAAAAATTCAGTATGTTATTTTGTTATCTCAGTTTTATGGTGATACCATTAGATTATGACAAAGTGAACAGTTGTGGTCAACACAATCATTCATGACAATAAAATATGAAGGTAAAACAGTAGCAAAACTCGAGAGCTTGCTAATTTGAATGTGAGAACTTGTAAAATTAATATTTGTATTTGTAGGTTGAAATTTATACTCACAGCTCTGATGTGAAAAGCTGCATCTATCGATTTACACACACAAACAATACTCAGAACACCTGTGTTTTGAATTCGCAGATTAATAGTTACAAATGTGTAAAGTGTCATTCACATAAAGAAAATGACAATGGAAAATATTTTTATGAAATATCATTAGTTTTACTGGTTTTTATATATCAGTAAAAGCGCAGCAATGTCATTTAATTATTTGGAGCCAGCCAATGAAGTGGGACGTTTTGTGCGCGATGGCGTCACTACACAGAGCAGCTCGCGCCGTTTCGGTGGAGGTGGTCGTCATCGTTGTCGATCGATTGCGATACTGACATTTTACAAGTTCTCACATTCAAATTAGCAAGCTCTCAAGTTTTGCTACTGTATTACCTTCATAATAAAAGACCAGATGCTGTAACTGTACACAAATTTTATTTTATTTTATGAATGAGATGGCAGTACAGTCGTAGTCACGCCTCTAGGCTACAGTGATTTTCGCTTAGCAACCATTTTGCTTGACAGCCTGGCCTGCGTTTTCCAAAAGCATAGTGGCTAACTACATTGGCCAGTGTTGGAACTATGCAACTGAATGCCTCCAACTACGTACACATGTGAATACCTTATTCGAGCTATTGCTATAATCATTTTATTTTCAGTATAATGAATGCATGCACACATAACCATAATCAGGTAACAAAATAACACAGATCTCACTACTCTGTGTCAGGAGACTGTCTCTCCTCTCATTTGTACGGCCTCTCCTTTTATTGTCCCCTGCAGACTTCTATTGTGTTGTGATTAGCAGCATTTCTTGCTTTGCATGTATTTTCAAGATTTTCACTACATCTATACGTGTAAATTGCAATCCTTCTATTAATTTGGTACATGTTTTCCGAACTTGCTTTTTTTTTTTTGAATTTGAAGCATGTTCACACTTACAAGTAGGGCTGCATGATTTGGGGAAAATACTGAATCGCGATTTTTCTGACAGAAAATTGCGATTACGATTTGATTTGCGATTTAATTTTTTTATGTTGAGCTTCAATTCAATATTCAGTGTGTAGTAATTTTAAAACATATGACGCAGCATGAGATACCATCAGTATTAACTGGTCTATATTCTAATGCAAGGATGAGAATTTAAAGATATGTTGTGTCAGGTTAAATAATAATGTAAGTAATGATGAAACCATATTAATAGTAATAATCTGAGCGTTCACATAAACAATAAACTGGACTGGTCACACAACACATATGCCCTGTACAAGAAGGGCCAAAGCCGTCTCCACCTGCTGAGGAGGCTGAGGTTCTTTGGTATGTGCAGGACACTACTAAGGACCTTTTACGACACCATAGTATCATCTGCTATATTCTTCGCGGTGGTCTGCTGGGGGTGCGGGAGCTCAGGAAGGGACAGGAAGAAATTGAACAAACTGGTCAGGAATGCTGGCTCTGTTCTGGGCTGCTCTTTGGACTCCACTGAGGAGGTGGCTGAGAGGAGGATGCTGGCCACATTCATTATTGCCAGTCCCTCTCACCCCCTCCATGACACAGTGAGGACATCACAAAGTACCTTTAGCAACAGACTACTGCATCCAACATGCAAGAAGGAATGCTTCCGCTGGTCCTTCATTCCATCTGCCATCAGGCTTTATAATAACTCATAAATTATGTCACTATCCTGTATATTGTGCAATAAAACTATTTACAACTCGGTGCAGTCTGTATTTATACATGTGTATATGTGTGTTTGTATGTATGCATGTGTATTTTTGGGTCTGTGCAATAAGTGCACTAATTTTATTATTTATTGTATTTGTTACTGTATTTTTTGGTCTGTTTCTTTTCTATTGCTTTTTATTCACTAGCTGTAGCAACGAGTAAATTTCCCCAGTGTGGGATCAATAAAGTCCTATCCTATCCTATCCTATCCTAATGAAAGCAATTGCAGCAAAAAGAAAAATAACTATCTTGCAGGTAACGCTGATCGAACCGCCTTTTCCCACGCCAATGAACAAGCAAGAACTACTTCGGTGTATGCAGCCCTTTTGTTTTCAGAGCTATTGTGTTGTTAGCTGCTATTATTAACACTAATAACACTCATACAACCATAATGTTCATAACAGAGTGGCTGTTCTGTCCTGAAACTGTAAAGATGGAAATTTTTAAAAGTAGTATGCATTTTATAAAATGCGGAATAAATATATAGAAGTTGTTTATTCGTGATTTCATGTTGGTCGATGTTTCCTCTTAACAAATGTATACGGTTATTTCCTATACGAATCAATTTAGGTGAAACCAAAATGTACGTGTTCATGGATGCAAACTCAGACTCTCACGCAAGAAATCGTATGGCAAATCTATATTCCATTCTGACCTTAAAATTAGCTGCATCAAAAATGTTACGGTAGTTTGCAAATCCTACAGACTATTTACAAGGAAATAAAACTTACATAGGCCTACATGTAAATGTGTGTGCAGAACAGAGAACAGAAAATCTCACTCCATGCAGCTGACCAAAGTTGCCAACCCTGCATTTTATTTTAAATGAGAAGTAAAATGTAGTTTTCGACTGAAGCAGCTTATCATTCCTTTGCTTTGTTACTCGGACAAATACAAAACGAATGAATAAACATTATATGCGTCTCTTTTTGTATGTTTACTAACATGCCCATACTCATAACCAACTGTAATAGCTAGCGATCTATTCTGTTAGTATGTATGCGAAAGCAAGACTAATTTTATTACTGTTGTGAGATTAATCTTTGAAAACGCTTAAATTTAATAAGCACAAAAACATATGACATAAACACGACTGTATTGTGGGTTTTACGGCTTTTTTGGAGGTCACTGACACCGAATTACTGACTCTCATTGTTGTTTTGATGGGTTAGCGGTATAATATTGCCTATTAACAAAAACCAAATGTATGATACACTGAAGTATATTGTAGCTGGTGTTTAAAAGTAGCTCGCCAGATCTATTGATGATAGGACCTTTCTGAAACAATCTTGGACCATGAAATAGGAAGGCAATTCACTTGTAGCTCAGTAGCGGAATCAGTATTTTTCCGCACCGCGAATGTAACATTTTCCTTGGGTTTCATGTATTTGCTGTTTGTGGGCCTATACGACTTCTTGGGCCACTTCTGATTGGTGAGCATGACTGGCACACGAGAAGCAAAGCGCTTATGATTAGTGAGGGAGCACGCCATGAATTTGTAAAACTATTGTCACAGCACTTTTAAACCCTGGGTCCAATGTTCTGTATAATGTATATCATAAATCGCGATTTTTGCGACTTGCTAGCTAATCGTGTTGTTTCAAATCTCAAATTTGAAATCGATAAATCGTGCAGCCCTACTTACATGCCACCATAAAAAGGAAATACTGTCTAAATAGTAGTTTTACAAATAAGTGTCTTTTCCATACCTACACACAATGGCACTGATAAGATAATTATTAAATAAAAGGAAAAAGTGAGTGTCACAAGGCTAGCCTAATAAAAGTTTATTCCAAATGGGTAGCGTATCCAGTTCTCATCCCTCTGTTTCTTGGGAAAGTAGTCATTAAACCGCTCTAGAAGTTTATTCAGATGTGTCATGATTGTTTTCTTCATTACATTTTGTCTTGCTGCGTCCAGTTGCTGTCCCTCATGACAGGCATTGGGGAACAGTCGGTTTTTAGAGATAACTTATCCACAAGGAGATCTTTTTTTTTTTGAAAGCATTGAATTTGTCATACTGTTAAAAAATGTTGTGCCCCCTCCCCTGCCATACACATTTAATGTATTTAATTGTTCAAACACATCAGCGAGATAAGCAACATGTGTGAACACAACACTGTTGCTAAACAGGTTGGCAAGAGGCAAATTGTTCTCAGCGAGAAAAGCCGTGCAAAGCTCGGCGGTGTAGTTCATAAAAATGGGCCAGTGTACCATGGCATGATACAATACCGGTACATGCTCACCAGGGCTTGACATTGGCACCCGCCAAATGCGGGTAAAATTTGGCTGTGGCAGGTAATAACTTTAGTCTCACTAGCCACTTTGGCGGGTAGTTTATTCTTTGATATGACAATATATTTTTGTTGTAGTTTTCTCTAAAGGCATCTGATATAATAAACGCATTGCAATGTAATATCACTCGCATAAAACTCAACATTCTGATACAGCTTGTTTAGAATGTGCGTTAACGTCTCTGTTAGCAGTGATAACCTGCGGTAAGAAGCTGTAAAGTTACTCTCAGCTGATAGGCCTACTTGGATAGTATTATGTAACGGCATATAACTGGTGTTTCAGACCATGCTGGTACTGTTGTAAATGAACAAGAGGAACAAGATAAGAGGAAGGTAAGACAGTTTATTAAGAAATGGAAATTAGGGCGAGATTGGCTAGTTCATTGCAAAGAAAAAAACACCATGCACTGCCAGGACTGCAGGAAGTCTGGAAACGAGCGAGCAAGGGGTCTTTCTTTTGTGACTGGCACCAACAATTTTAAACTGGAGACTATAAAAGACCACGAAAAGTCAAATGCACACGTTGGTAGTATCAAGTCAAGGCTAAGACGATGGGTTCATAGCTTATATGGACAGAATTTCTAGGCGCAGTCAGGGCGTTGAGGGTGTCCGGTTTGGTGACCTCAGGATTAGGTCTCTGCTTTTTGCGGATGATGTGGTCCTGTTGGCTTCATCAGAACGTGACCTCTCGCTTGGACAGTTAGCAGCCGAGTGCAAAGCGGCTGGGATGAAAATCAGCACCTCCAAATCTGAAACCATGGACCTCAGCAGGAAAAAGGTAGTATGCTCTCTCCGGGTCGGAGATGGGGTCCTCCGCCAAGTGAAGGAGTTTAAGTATCTCTGGGTCTTGTTCACGAGTGAGGGGAAGATGGAGCGGGAGGTCGACAGGTGGATTAGTGCGGCGTCCGCAGTGATGCGGGCGCTGCATCGGTCTGTCATGGTGAAGAAAGAGCTGAGCCAAAAGGCGAAGCTCTCGATTTACCAGTCAATCTACGTTCCGAGCTGTGGGTATTGACCGAAAGAACGAGATCGCGGGTACAAGCGGCCAAATTCAGTTTCCTCCGTAGGGTGTCTGGGCTCTCCCTTAGAGGAGTGAGGAGTTCGGTCATTCGGGAGGGGCTCAGAGTAGAGCCGCTGCTCCTCCGCATTGAGAGGAATCAGATGAGGTGGCTCGGGCATCTGATTAGGATGCCTCCTGGACGCCTCCCTGGTGAGGTTTTCCGGGCATGTCCCACTGGGATGAGACCCCGGGGAAGACCCAGGACACGCTGGAGGGACTATGTCACTCGGCTGGCCTGGGAATGCCTCGGGATTCCCCCAGAGGAGCTGGACGAAGTGGCCGGGGAGAGGGAAGTCTGGGTTTCCCTGCTGAGGCAGCTGCCCCCGCGACCTGACTTCGGATAAGCGGGAGATAATGGATGGATGGATGGATGGATGGATGGATGGATTTATGTAATTCAATTTGTCCTTTTCCTTTCTCTTTTTAATGTAGACCTGGACCTAGACTGAAAACAGTGCTGGGAACAAACCTGTATGAGGGCATCAGTCTGAGGCTATGTTATGAACACTCTCTTCACCAGACCAAAGACTGTCTCATAGATCTGCTGTCTGAGACAATGCTCAACAGATTTGAAGATATGAACCACGGGATCCTAAGTGCCATGCGGCTCACTAACTTCTGCTATTGGCCAGAGGAGGACATAAATGGCGGTGAGCTTGTTAGTTTTTTATTTACAATTAAAAATGACTACACAAAACATTACTACAACAAAAGTTACTGATGTCATATTTGCCTAGCACATCTTCTATATCTTTTATTCTTCTTGCAGATTTCGGTGATTCTGACATCCAGGACCTTGTTACACGCTTCAAACCTCTACTTCAGAAATCTCTGAAGGTGGAAGAAATCCAAGACCAGTGGACTATTCTGAAGTCCAGGATATACCAGAACCATGTCGTCCTACGAAACATTACCTGTCCTAAAATCAATCGCCAGCTTGACTAATACTGCCCAGACATACTACACATGGTTGACCTCATCCTTTCCATTCCTGCTTCAACAGCAGATTGTGAACGTGGATTCAGTGCCATGAAGCTGGTAAAAAGTGACTGACGTGCCAATCTTAAGAGTCAGACATTGTCTGACCTTCTAACTGTACAGCTATCCTCTGCAGACTTTGATCCAGCCCCAGCTATCAACTTATGGCATGCTGGAAGCCTCAAATCACGAAGACCATCTTTCATAGACCATTCAGATGAATCTGATGATGAATGTAATGAGAACATTTAATGCCTCTCTCTACACATACATTGCACACACACACACACTTTTACTTCCTGTTTAGTGTGTGTGCATCATTTCCTTAAAGGGCTATTTACTGATTATATAAAAAAGTAAGCACTATTAAAATCTATTTAGATTTCATGTTGAATGATAGAAAATTCATCAATTGATTGAATTACCTTACACTATAAAGAGTCAACACAACAAGATAGACCAGAGTCTATTGTCCTAACTCAGAATTCTGATATGATAATACATAATGAATAATAAAACCTGATAATAGTACACATAATAACACAATAAAATGATAAATGTTCTGAGTTTTTTTGATATCAGAATGAGTTCAGTTGTACTGAATCTGTTATTTTTCAATTTCATGTTGTGAATTTAAGTTCAATAAACAGAATATACTGTTCATGTTTGCATGTTTTTATACTGGGAGCTATCTTAACAGTACTGAATACTTCACTACTACTATAGTGATACATTGTATGCTGTCATTCATACATAAATCTAGATCTAACAAACATTAACGTATCATGGTGAAGAAAAAACTGCAATTTTCTGGTAACAAAATTGTGGATAGTAAAAAGGCTGAATGGCTAGTGACTCCGGAAATCCACTAGACACATTGGCCAGTGAGGAAAAAAGTTAATGTCATGCCCTCACTATCAATGATGCTCACTACCAAGATCTTGGCACAGTTTCCAAAAACACTGGGTGTTCTTTGCACTATGTAGTGTACTACTTGGATGACAGCTTTTAATGTTCCATAAAGCATTAAACAATAGTTCCAAGTTGCATTCGGAGCTCTCTCAAGTATTCTCCTCATGACCCCTGAGTATTTTCCTGCCATGAAGGCGGTCATCAGTTGTGATTAGGGATGCAAATTATCGAGTAATTCGTTAATCAATAGTTGTTTCATTTTATCGATCGATGATCGATTAATTGCTAAGCGGCAATTTTTCTGAGAAGCTGAATTTCCCTCTGAATAGGTTCCATC
>JAABNX020000042.1:18306466-18325046 GCA_015163995.2 Mormyrus lacerda
AAGCTGAATCCTTAGGTTCCTTTAAATCAGAGCTAGATAAGATTTTAGCAACTCTGAGCTATTAAAGTTCTCCCCAAACGAGCTTGATGGGCCGAATGGCCTCCTCTCGTTTGTATATTTCTTATGTTCTTATGTTCTTATAACATTACACCTTGCCGGAAAAGGAGTAGGTAGAAGTATGAACTTTAGTCCTACCCCATTCATACAATTTTACTTCAAAATTAACCTCCTTCAAATTACAACAACAGCTAAATTAATATATCTTATAATAATACGAGCCATTCTACCAAAAAAGGACAAATCACAAATTTCTAATAACAAAACAAATAAATAAAACTAAAATGACAGCTCTATTCCTTCATCAATTACCTCCCTGGTTTCATCCATGTTTCAGGTCCTTATATTTATTTAAAATTAGTTTTTTATAATTCGTTTTAAACCGAGTTATATTTTTACTTTTTTTTTAATTCTTCTGTTTGATGCAGTATGGTACTGCAATGTAATGTAATCCTGGCAATATAGTACCTGGCAGAGAGTCATGGACTTGAAGACAATGCAAACAGCCCATGTGTTCATCTTTGTGGATGAAGCTGTGTTTAACCTGATGAAACAACAGCAGCACAGACGGAATATTATAGGACGAAGAGCGATGAAGCAAGTTCCAGGTAAGAGAGTGGTTAACATCATAATGTGTGTAGCAATAGGCAATGATGGTGTGTTATCGCACAAATCAGTCATTGGTCCGTACAACACAAAGCGCCTCATCTTGTTCCTTGATGAACTCTACACAATGGAACCAGAGGATGAGAGAGAGCAAGTGAGCACAAATGTTTTGGTATTACTTGTGGTGTGCGATAATGAGACATTACTCTACTCCAACCTCAGAGTGGTTTGCAGCACATTCATTCATGCAGTCCTCATTGTTTCTGCCACCATACTCCCCCTTCCTAAACCCCACTGAGGAATTATTTTCTGCATGGAAGTAAAAGGTTTATGACCATCACCCACATGATCATATCCAGTAGTGACATTGCATGTGATGAATGCTGGATGCCGAAATATCTCACCAGAGCAATGTCAAGGATGGATCAGGCATGAGATATTACCCATGGTGTATCGCTAGAGAGGACATCAGATGTGATGTCGATGACTACTTGTGACCAAATCCATAAGACCAGATAGATCAGAAACGTAACGCTATAATATTGTTACAGTGATTGGCCAAATGTGTTTTTTTTTTGTTTCTATCTGTAGTATTGACAATAAGTTATTTTTCAAAAGAATATTCTTTATTTACCCAACAGTATGAAATTCCAGATTTACTCTAAAGATAATCCTGTAATGATGAACCATTTTGGTGGCTGTAATGCATTTTGGTGGAAGGATTAACTGTTCGGCCAAACTGTGTGTTGGTTCTGCAGACTGTGTGAAGAATTTTGATAAAGTGACTTCAGTATTGCAGGGCGCACCTTATCAATTGAAAAAAACTGTAAATATTCCACAGTCAGCTGTTAGTGGCATTATAGCAAAATGGAACAACAAAGTAATTGGGAACAACGGCAATTCATCCATGATGTGGTATGCCATGTAAAATCACAGAGCGGGGAGGCACACAGGCAGATAAAAACCAAAAGTAAGCCACAGCACCATTTGTTTTTGTATTCATACTTTTTATTTGCAAATTATCCTGCTGGTCATTTTCATTTCAGGTTATTATTAAACACAAATGAATATGTCCGACTAGGACTAAACAACACAGTAACTTATAAAACGGGCAGTACAGGAAACCTCTTCATATGGGTGTCCATTCCCTTCCTACTGTCAGAGCGTGGTCAGCGCCAGCCAGCAATTTGGCACCCTCATTTGCTCCCAGAGACATACATTCACATTTTCTTTCTCTCTACACAGCACATTCAGCAGCGTCTCCCATGCAGTTATATTATAGGAAATACAGACAGATCCCTTCTCTCCTCTGTTACCCCTGCTTTGGCCCATATACCCAACTAGGACCATCATATTGTGATGATATCATTTTGGCAATGGAAGACTTTGTCAAAGACACTTATATATTGATAGTATACATTCATGCTTCAGTGAAATGCCTGTAAACTATGTTTTAAGCTAGATAATGGAAGAAATATTATTATTATTATTATTATTAATCATAATAATAATAATAATAACATCAGTACTCCACTGAAATTTATGGACTAGTCAAGATTCTATTATGACTTCAGGCAAATCTTCAATCCCCAGTAACACCCATCTAGACTCATCAGATGATTTTGCTTTTACTACCTAAAGAGAAATCATTATAGTGCAAAGATTTTTATTTATGCCCTTACTGATAAATCTTTCCCAAATTAAAATAAAGCTGAGAAAAAAATAGCAACAAGATTATTATTTCAGCAACAACACATGTAAGCAAGTGCCACAACATTCTTAAAAATATTTTAGTTCTTACAGGATCAATGTTTACTTCAGAACTCAGTTTTGACATTAATATTGCAATTGTCAGATGAATTTCCTGGTGCCACACAGCAGGTTTTTGCATAAAATGTAAATTCATGTCCTGATTCCAAATATTATCCCCTTTTTGTCTAAAACAATTCACTGGGAAGAATGCCTTTTTGTTGTCTTTTAGTTTTAGTTAAAGATCATAAGAAAGGATGGAGTTCCGAAGCAGGGCCAGTCTATCATCTCAGCTAGGAGCCATCTTGCTCTTTAGGGTCCTGGTTCACCACATCATCTTCATTAATGTTGGGAGTTCCTGAGCTTTTCCTAGATCGCGGCTTCTCCTCAAGTTCATGCAACGAAGGTTCCTTGTACATACAGACTGTAGAAAAGACAAAAATAAAACTGACAGAATAACCTTATACTTTTTTTCATTTTTCAATTCTGCATATTTAACCAGGAACTATGAAGTACATTTTTCATAGCTGAAAAATGGCACAAGCCATTTTAAAGAAAAGGATTAAGTGTTTCATTACATGGAATGCACCAAAGCATAAGTGCAACAAAATATCAAGAGCCCTTTTTTCTAGTAATTGTTTAGGCCTGTTTCACCTATGGTTTGGTAGTCTTACCTTCACTGTGGAGTGATACATCATTAAAATGGTGTTTGTTTCTATATTACAACTAAGGACAGTGGTAAAACAGTCCTACCTTCAATGGGTCTGGGTACAAAATGGGAGCAGGGCTTGGTCTTCTTAACATGGTTCCCCTTCATAATCAGCCCATCCTTGTTGAGCCCCAGGAACCAGCCCCGGCCTGACTCATTCTGACGGTAAAGTGTCGATGAGTAGATGACATAGTAATTCTCAAAGACCGACTCCTTAAATTTGCACTCTGTTGTGAAATTTTCCTGTGTAACATTTAGTGAGAGAGCAGGGGGAGAGGGTTTGGGAGGATGGGGTAGAGAGAACAGTATTTTAATAAATCTTTTAATAAAAAGTTTGTAGTGCTGAACAGCTGAAAGCTAATTTTTGGAAGATAAAGAGCAGGAATATTCAAATACAAGTAAACATTTTGCCAATCAAGGTTTTCTTTTTATTACATTATTGAAAACAGATACAGTATTGGAAATGGAAGCACCCCAATCAGTAAGCTGTGTGTAAGTCTGCTTTGGTTTGGTGAGAGCTGAACATTTCCAGTACTACTTGTATTTCCAATACTTCCATTACTGCTTCTTCCATTATGTAGTCCTCGACTTTATCTGGCTTATGTTCAGCGTATTGTGCATTCCAAATTCCCTTTTTCCAAATGCAAAGAAATTCCTTGAAGAAGAGTACAAATAAGACTCAAGAATGACCTACATAACAATGGTTAGTTAAACTTGCCCCCAGCTGTGAAGTAGCACCTATTGTAAAACGAATATTCACAGCAGAATACCAAAAACTTTTAATTATTAGTTTATAATATAAAGACCAGCTTCAGATAGCTGCTTTATGGATGCAGATACCATGCAATCATTCGGATATGTTCTATTACAGAAATAGTGTCTGGCGTACTACCATGGTTTTAAGAAGGTTGTAGATAGTTTTTCATTTTTAAATTAGAAAACCTCTCTAGGTATAGTATAGCAGTATAGTAAGTATATTAATTTTAAAACTATAAATGACCAAAAACATTAAATCCAAGTAGGGAACTACTGATGAAATCCTGAAAAATTTGTTAACAAGCAGAATTAATAAAATTGTATTTCATTATATCATATGTACACACACTTACCAGCCACTTTATTAGGAACACTATTCTAGTACTGGGTGGGACCCCCTTGGCTCACAAAAAAAGCCTAATTGTTCATGGCATGGACATATGGATAGATTCCTTAAAGGGTTTCCATATTGACATGACTGCAACAGATAATTGCTGCTGATATGTCATCTGCGCATTCATCCTGCAAACCAATTGCAAGCTCAATTGAATTTAGTGGGCTGGGGAGACCTTTGAAATCACACTAAACTCAGTGCAATGTTGATGGATCCAGTTTGTTCTTTGTGATATGGTGCATTATCCTTCTTGAATTAGCCATTAGAAGATGAGTAAATTGTAATTGTGGGATACACATGATGTGTAATAATACTCATATAGGCTGTAGAATTGAAACAATGCTTGAGTGGTATCAGGGGTCCAGTGTGTGCTAAGGAATCATTCCTTACATCATTACACCACCACCACCAGCCTGAACTGTTCGGGCAAGGTGGGGTGGGTCCATGGATTCATGTTTCATTCTGCCTAATTCTGGCCCCACCAGCAGCAAAAACTCACAGGACCAGGTCACATTTCTCCAGTTTAATAACAATCACAACTTGACTCCCGTGGGGAAATTCCTTTTTTTACACCTCCCTCAACTTGCTGTTTGTAGAGCAAGCTGTCCGCAAAGGGCTGCCACCTGTTGCCACCACTGGGTCTTACTCAAGGACCCGCAGACATGCTGAGGCTGTAGCCTCAGTTTCCTATTCTTAGTAGATATGAATGGAACCCAATGTAGTCTTCTGCTGTTGTAGCCTCAAGGATTGACATTTTGTACATTCAGAGTATATACATGCTAGTAATTTTGATTTACTTTTATAGTAATCAATTACTATCAACATAATATACAGTGTTTTTCTTAGTTTCCAGTTACAATCATTCAGTACACCTACAAAGTCAACAAACCCTTTCACTGTATTATTTTTGTCTTGATAGGCCAAAAATAATACAGTGAAAGGTTTGTTGAGTCTTTGTTTTACCCTTATTTACATTCTGCAACCACCAAATAAAATCACTGATTCTCTTAAAGTAAGTAATAATTTAAAAGAATATATTGGATTATTACACACTGCCCTGAATTATTTCTTTGTGGAAATATTTTTTTGTATTCCTCAGCATGGCAAACCTTAATTTGGAAACATTTGCTATTTCTTTATTATAAAACTTCTAAAAGCACAAATCAGGAATGTTGCTTCATTGTCTATATAACTTTACAATAACTGTAAATGCAAAAATTATAAATGATGTCTAGACATTCTAAGAATAAGATTAAAAATAAAAATAGAAAAATTATAAATAAGGCAACATTTGTGTATGTATAAGTGTGTGTGTTTGGGGTTTGGGGGGGGGGGGTAGAGCAAGCGCCAGTGCTGCATGTTGAGAAAGTGACAAAAATTGCACATTGAGGAATAACTACACATAATACTGATAGGTTTTCGTACAGCTTTAAGTGTTGCACTTCAGGATTCTGATGGCATAGTGGTAGACACTGTTCCTCGGTAGTCTGAGCAGTCAAGCTAGTGTATCAGATTAAACAGCTGGCTTGCTAGGTGGCTGTGGTCTCTGATGATGGTATGTGCCTTCTACAGGCACTGTTGGAGATAGATGTCATGAATAACAGGGAGACTCTTGGTGATGTGCTGTGCCACCAACATTATCTCTTTGTAGTGATTTCCGACTATAGGCAGAGGAGCTCCAGTTTCATACTGTAATGCAGCCTGTCAGCAAGCTCTTAATTGTGCACCTATAGAAGATTGAGAAGTTCATGCCGAACTTCTTTAGCCTCCACAGAAATTAGAGCCACTGACTATGTGTCTATGTGTGTTTTCCAGAAGAGGTTCTTTGTCATGTTCACATCGAGGAACTTGAAGCTGCCGACCGGTTCGACTATAGTGTCGCTGATATAAATAGCCTGGTGTGTCCTTTCTTGCTGTCTTCTGTACTCCACTATCATTTCCTTTGTTTTACTGTTGTTGAGAGAGGGGTTGTTGTCCTGGCATCAGCTGGTTAATGTCTTCACTTCCTCTCTGTATGGCTCAAGATGGTTGTGTCATGAGTAAACTTGAACATGGCTGTGTTTAGCAGTATAGTCATGGGTGAACAATGAGTATAAGAGGAGACTGAGCACACAGCCCTGTGGTGTGCCCATGTTCAGGATCAGCGAGGTGAAAGTGGCATCTGTAAATTGACGTATCCAGTCAGAGATCATCAAGCTTGGAGACCAGTTTATAAGGGATGATTGAACTGAATGCTGAACTACAACCAAAGAAGAGCATCCTCTCATATGTATACTATTATATGTGTACTGTTAAGGATGTTAGCTGTCAGGTAGGGAGAAGCAGATGTGATTTTTGACCACCTGCTCTCAAGCACTTCAAGGTCACTGACGTCAGTGCAATTAGGTGGTAGTCATTCGAACAGATGACTCCTGGTTTCCTGAGGACTGGAATGAAGTTGGGGACCACAGACATTCTCAGGTAGAGGTTGAAGATGTTGGTGAACATGTCTGCCAGCTGGTCGGAACAACGTCTGAGAGCGTGGCCTGGAATACCATCTGGCCCAGGAGCTTTATAAGGATTGTCCCTTTCGAAGGACCATCTCACATCAGTCGTTTGTAGGATCGGCACTGCCCACCTGAGGACATGTGGTAGACTCTTTGTTAGTCGCATCAAAACAAGCATAGAAGGTGTTTAGCTCGTCTGGTAAGGATGTCGTGGGCAAGACACAGACTTTTGTTTTTCTTTTTTGTAGTCTGTGATCCAGTTTAGTCCTCTCCACATGCCCTTGGGATCAGAGCTGTGGTAGTTAATAATAATCACAACATTACTGATCCCCGTGGGGAAATTCTTTTTTATGCCTCCCTCAACTTGCTCTTTGTAGAGCAAGCTGTCTGCGAAGGGCAGCCACCTGTTGAACCTGTGACCTTGTGATTACAGGCACACAGGCTTAGCCCACTGAGCCACATGCTGCCCCCTGCTGTTGGATCGCACTTTGTCCCTATAGTCCCTCTGGGCATTCCCTATGGACTTCTAGAGGTCATATCTGGATGTTTTGTAACATGCAAGAAGGCAGAGGTCCGGGCTTTGAGTTTAGCGTAAATCTTACCATTAATCCAGGGTTTCTCATTAGATATGTGAAGACTGTGGTTTTGTGGCTTTTTCAACGCAATTCCTTATGTAGCCTATGACAGAGTCTGTAAATTCACTGATGTCTCCGTCAGCTGCATCCTCACACATCTGCATTGTCTCAAAGTAATTCTGCAAGACCCCTCAGCCTTACCATTCCATTTATAGATTAAAACTGGTTGCCTGTATACAGGCAGCAGTAGAATGGAGCAGTGATCTGGGGTGGGGGATTGATTTGGAGCAGTCTTTGAATGGGGTGTATTGAAGTGGCTTTGTTGAAGTCTCCCAAAACAATAAATGCTGCCTCTGGGTATGTGTTCTCTAGTCTGTTTATAATGCTGTACAGTTGGTCTAGAACTGAAGATTTATTAGCTTGAGGAGGGGATATAGACGGCTGAGAGGAGCAGTGAACTGAACTCTCTGGGAATGTAAAAGGGTCTTATTTTGATGGCCAGCAGCTGCAGAACCAGAGAGTAGTGCATTGCTAAGATGCAGGCATCCACAGCCCACGACCAGTTAACGATAAAGCATCCACCCCCTCCCCTCCACTTGCCTGAGTCTTTCATTCTGTCTTTTTGGTAAACAGTGAAGCCCTTTGGCGAGATGGCACAGTTGGGCACACAGGGCTCCAGCCACATCTCTGTGAAAGCCAAAACGTAGCAGTTTCTAGTATCCCTTTGGGGTTTAATCCAAAACTGAACATTAGTGAGCAGGATGCTAGGCAGAGGAAGCTTGTAGTTCCTCTGTCATGCGCTGCACAAAATTCAACCACGCTTCTCTCTCTTTGTTTTCCTAGGGTGATGGGAAAATTTACAAAAGACCCAGAAGAGTGCAGCATCCACAATATGAAAAGTCGGTTTAAACCCTGAGCTGGCTGATGATCGCAGCTCCAAAATGCCCATACACCTTGTATGTATTGGTCTGTTCAAAACTGTATTCTTACTGTAAGTGCTGATGGATATACAGTATAGGTTAAAAGTAACCATAGTATACTGTCTTTCTATAGAACATTAGCTCATATAATGAATACCATAATACATTAGAATTCTACTGCAATCCAATAAGAGCCCAAAGGAACACCAGGACAACCAATGCTCCATAAAAATAACACATTCAAATTTTAGGTTCCATTTCCAGATTATTCGCTCAATTGCCAGGTTATTAAGAACTGATTCTTAAGGACGATTGCCTTCTCCTCCAAACAGTAAACCACGTAAGTACAACCAAATACAAACTTGGTCAAGAGGTTCAATTACTGTTTGACTTTAGAATGGATAAGATACATGTCAAAAGTGATTTTAAATGCAGTATGACTTGCTGCCAGACACAGTGGTTCAGCATATTAAAAACAGCCACATTACAGGAATTTTCACACACTGCAGTATTTGCAAAAAATGGTACAACTAACAAATACAATCCAGTCAGTGGCAGTTCCATGAGCAAAAAATCTTCTTAAACTGTAAGCTCAGAGGAGAATAATAACTTTATTAATCCCCATGGGGAAATTGTCGTTTACACCTCCCTCAACTTGCTGTTTGTAAGCAAGCTGTCCACAAAAGGCAGCCACCTATGGCAGTGCACAAGGAGCTGGGGCTTAAGGGTCCTGCTCAAGGACCCGGAAATGTGCTGAGGCTGGGTTTGAACCAGCAACCTTGTGATTAGAAGTACACAGGCTTAGTCCACTGAACTACACACTGCCCCATGAAAAAGAACGCCCAGTCTATAAAACTAACATGCAAAAATCACAGGTAAATAAAAAATGGTATTTATTGACCTCTGGGAAACATAGCTATACATAAAAAATTCTTTATTCCCAAAGCATTGAATCTTATTAACATGTTACCTAGCAGATTAAAAATGTCCTTCAGTGTATTTATTTAATGCTGTTACATGGCTTAATGTTGTTATGTTGACTGGTAAGTCTGTATGTTGTGATGCCATAGACAAATTTCCAGCCTTAGCTGGACAATAAAGGTTCATTCTATTCAGAAAAAAACACATTTACATGTATTTATTTAGGTTTTATCCAAGGTGTTATGCAAGATATGTAGATATTACATTACGAAGCATCTCTGAATGCCCAACTGAGTCCTACCTGTTATTATTAGCAAGGTTTACTAATAAAGTGGCCACTAATTGTAGAATAAGAGGAAAATTACTATTTTTAAAATTCATTGACACCAACAACAATGGAAGAAAATAATCAGGTCTTACTGAGCTGTACAGGAACCCCTCTGCATTCATGGCTACGTAGAGTCCAGCCTTTACTCCCTGGATAGCTACCACTCTTAGACCCACCGGGATGAGATTAAACAGTGCTGGAAATCACAAGAAGCAGCCGTGTCACACATAACTTGGGGCCTGAACATGCAAGTTTTCCAGTAATAATATAGCCTTTGCCATTAATGAACCTTATATCAAACATATTAGCCTATATTGAATATTAACTAAAAATAATAACTCACCTGTAAAACACATGGAAAAAACAGGGCTGCAACAAATATTCAATAACTTTGAAAAACTAAAAATAAAAATGTTTTGAATTAATAAAACACATTAAATTAATCTTGATTACTTCTCATTTTCAGAAAATATGGCAGAGGGAAGGCAAAAAAAAAGCCAGCTGTCAACACCCAAAGCAAAAGAACAACATCATGTTGCAGACTAGCAAGTATTTGAAACAGAAATATCCTGGTGCAATGAATAACCACGAGGTTAACCTGCTAGTTAACTAATCTTGCTAGTTTGAAACATATGTAAGTCACACAAATATGGTAAATATAGAGAAAACGGGTAGCCTGAGGCAAGATTATGTGTTAATATTTATTTTGATAGATGTTTTATATTCTGGGATATAAATCGCAATACAATTGGAAGTAGTTGTTCTTTTAAATATTTGCTGTTCATTTAAATTTGACACTTTTCATTAAACACTTTTCATTTTTGCATTATAAATATTGTCAACTAATATTTCATAAAATTATCAAAAATACTGATATTAATTTTTTCAAATTATTCAGCAGCCCTAAATGAAAAGTAAATATACCTTGTTAGTAACTATTACATGAATATAAGTCATGTTAAACTTTAACATAAATGAGGTAAAATTATTAAAACACTAAAAACTAACCTTTCTATGTTGCATTAAAATGTTATCTCTTAGTCTCCTAAATTGTTCTGCATTGTGCAGATAATTATTTAACCCTATGCAGCTTTCTCCAACACAAATTCAGAAAAGCAATATAGTGAGTCTGCCAGGTAAACATCCAACTGCAGTAGAATTTAATCTACCTACTGTAGTCACTGTTCTCATCCTTTGTCCCATCAACGGAGCCATCAGGTTGCATCTGCAAGTAGAACCCCTGCTCACTAAACAGCCGCGTTACTATTCCTTTCAGCTGTGCTTCTGCAACACAAAACATTCCAAGAGAAAATAAACTCCACATTATCATAATATTACATTGTATGCAAAACATGATACATTAAAATGCCACAGATGTCACTTTCCGAAATGAGTTATGGCAGTTACACTTAGATCAAAAACTAACTATACCAAGATTTGGCCATATTGTTCATCTATACTAAATAGCATTCATATTAAGTAATAGAATTTTTCCCTGGTATGTCAAATACAGCCACGTCTGACCTTGTGAAGCCTGTGGGGGAAAAGCATTTTGTTTGGTTTGGCTGTGAACTGTTATACTTTAATCAAAATAGCTAATGGCTATCTGGTTGGTATTCATATTACATATATTTCCCTTATTTGACAAAGAAAATCAGTTTGTTGAAAAACATTTATGAAAATGGAACTAAGGGGATCATTCAAAAGTTTGGTACAACAAAGAAAGCTTGGTACTTCTTAAATTTTGTTAATCCAAGTGACTAATTTTAGTTGGCATGGTGGCACAGTGGTTAGTGCTTTTACCTCACGCCACTGGGAATCAGGTTCATGTTGAAATAACCCAGAACGGGGGACATCTAATTGCTGTGGTGTGAGGCAATAGCACTAACCACTGTGCCACCATGCCAACCAAATTCAGCATTTTGGGTATACCACAGCAAAATTAAATACTGTTTATGCCATTTGATTACACATCCACAAAGCGCAAGGATCCAATACAGCCAAGACATGCAACTTTTGTCATCAGCCACATCTGCGTGGTCGACCAGAACCCTAAACGTGTGCCTCCAGACTTCCAGAGTTTGCACTCACCAGCACACTTCTGACGTATATGCACAAAAAAGACCATGAAGGCTTTCGATGAAAAGTTATATGAAGAGATCCACCACTATCCACATTTATACAATTAGTCTCTGAAAGAGCATGGGGATCCCTAAATATCTGTAAATACTGGTTAGAATCACTCAAATGTTGGAAAAATAATGAAACATTTTGCCAACAGTAGTGAAAATAACAGATAGCATACATAAATATCGTAATCCTTGCCTCAATTTTAAATCGATTTGGATAAAGATGTCAGATAAAGAAATAAACTCCATTCATCCATCCATTTTTTGTACCCACCTGCCCCATTCAGTGTCGTAAGGGTCCAGAGCCTGTGTTGAAAGCTACGGGTGCTAACTTATCACATGGCACACACACCATTCACACTTATGGACAATCTAGTTAATCCAATTCACCTGGACTGTGGGGGAAACCGGAGTACCTAGAGGAAACCCCAAGAAAACATGGAGAGAACATGCAAACTCCACATACATAGAGCTGTAGCAGAGACAACAAAGCTAACTACTGTGCCAACATGTCACCCTAAAACAAATAAAATGTATGATGAAAATGTAAATTTGCAGTAAGTATTTGCAGGGCTTCACCTGCTGTCCGTGACCGCATCTGCAACTGTGCACATTCGTTTGGTTTCATTTGGTCTTTCTGTGTTGTTCACTATCACTTAGTTAGTGAGATAGATTTGCTATCTGTTTTTTCTGACCTTCATGTCATCCAGACATTATACAGCAGTACACGATATTTAGATGATATTTTGAAACAATATGTTGATTTGTTGTTCATATATAAGCTTACGTGTGGGTATCTATTTGTGTTGTTTACTGCTGATTTAAGACTATGACTATGAAAAAAAGCAAAATAATAAAGTGCCTGTCAGAGGGATGCAAAGCAATCAAAACTGCTAGACTTTTGAAACATGTACAATCAAGTGTTTTGTTGCCAACAGCCAAAGAGGATTGAAGAAGCATGTAGAGAGATGACACACATAAACGGTTCTGTGTCAAATTAAAGGGGAGAATTCCAGACACTCTTGAGCATCAAATGCCATCATTTTCCAGAACTGCAATCTGAACAGAATCTTCGGAAGTACTAGGTGCAGCATGCTGCGTGACATTCCTAAGGTCATTAACACTGAAGCATGACCTCCACTCAATAAGGCATGCAAGGTATAACATTAAGGATGGGCACTGACATGTCTCAAGTCAGATGGTACAATGGTTTTGGGGACAGATGAGATGAAAGTAAATCTTGATGTAGCAGATGGATAGGCCAGTGGATGGAGATCCTCTTCAAGCACCAACAAGGTGGTGGAGAAGAGAGGATGTGGGCTGCAATTATCAGTGATGAACTTGTCAGACCATCTGTCAGTCTGACATCTGTCAGACTGACAGATGGTGAAAGAAATTGTAGAAGATACCTTCTTCAAACACTGGCACAAGAAGAAGTCAGCAGCTTTCTAAAATGTTAAGATATTCCTGCAGGACAATGCCCCTCTCCATGTATCAAAGTATTTCATAGATTGGCCTAGAAATGCTTGAAACATGATTATTATGAATTATGACCTCCTGACTCCACCCTATTGAGAACTACCGGGCCTTGCCAAAGTGTAAGACTTATGAAGTTAGCAATAGCATATGAGAAGCAGTGTTCATTTTGTTGATGAAAAATTTTCAACATAGTTATCGTCAACAACCTTTATTTTCAGAATAAAATAAGACAACTACTAAATAGATAATAAAGACTATGACGAAGTGTATTGACACTTTTGTCAACAAATTAAAATGAGAATGAAAATGTTTGCCAGAGACGAGCAATCAGAACTGATGTAGTTCATGTAAGGCAGAGGTATTCAACTAAAATTTTAAGAGGTCCAGTTAGAGAAAATTTCTTGAAGCAAAAGTCCGGAAGATCATAATGTCTAACTATTTAGTGTGACATATATTTAAGTAGCCTGTTAGTTGTATCAACATTGCATGTAATCAATACATGACCATCAAATCAAATTCATTCAGTACAAGTAAAAAACTTTTTGACAATATTTAGAACTGAGCATATTTGTATGACTGCCAAGATGCATAATGTTTACTCATTTGGTAAATAAAAGTAGGACTGCATTTCAAAATAAGAGAAAAGTTTAAATAAAGCTCTTAAGACATAAAACCCTAATATAGTGTTGTTTATGTCATATATTTTAGTGTTCATGGATTGAAGTATTGGTTTCAATAATCCCACACTGGTAGTAAAATTAAAGCCTCGTTTTAATATAAATACATACAAACCTATCACTTTAATTGCTATTAGAGTAGAAAATGGGCGGTCTTATTAATTATAAAAGATAAGGTTAAGATAAAAGAAAAGGTTTTTTCATATTCATTTTATATTTGAAGAAAAGCACAAACAGAATGACATGCCGTTTCAGGCAAAAACAAGGCATTTTAGACAGACAGACAGATCGCAGCACTCCAAGGTATTTATAGGTCTGCACTCTCTGCACGCAGTCACCTTTGGTGATTACGGGATCCACGAGGGGCCTAGACCTCCAGAAATCCACCACCAGCTCCTTGGTTTTACTAGTGTTCGGTTTTAGGTGGTTTATGTCACTCCATTTAAAAGTCCTTGATTAGGTTCCTGTACTCCTCCCTCCTGTCCACTTCTGATACAGCCCACTATAGCAGTATTGTCGGCAAACTTTTGGACATGACAGGACTCTGAGTTGTATTGGATGTATATAGGCTGAATAGGACCGGAAAAAGCACAGTCCCCTGCGGCACTCCTGTGCCGTTGACCACAATGTCAAACCTGCATTTCCCGAGACGCACATACTGAGGTCTGTCTGTGAGATCCACTATCCATGCCACCAGATATGAATCTACCCCCATCTCTATCAGCTTGTCCCTCAGGAGTAGCGGCTGACTGGTGTTAGAGCTAGAGAAATCTGGGAACATGATCCTTACCACATCACGGCCTTTATCCAAGTAAGAAAGGGATCGGTGTAACTTATAGATGAGAGCATCCTCCACTCCCACTTTCCCTTGATATGCAAACTGCAGAGGGTCGAGGGCATGGTGGACCTGTGGCCTCAGGTAGTGAAGCAGCAGCTGCTCCATGGTTTTCATCACATGTGACATCAGGGTGACAGGCCTAAAATCATTCAGCTCCCTAGGATGTGATACCTTCGGAGCTGGGGTGGTGCAAGATGCTTTCCAAAGCCTCTGAACTCTCCCCTGCTCCAGACTCATGTTAAAGATGCACTGTAGAGGACTACCCATCTCCAGTACACAGGCCTTCAGGAGTCGAGGCCATACTTCATCTGGACCAACCACTTTGCTGGCACAAAGCCTCCTCAGCTCTCTGCCTACCTGGGCTGCTGTAAATGTGGGCAGAGCAAAGCTTGAAAAAGCCTTATTTAGTATAACAGTTTTATTTCAATGTAAAATAGAAAAAGTATTTCACCAAAAGCAAAGATCCATCGATAGCGGCTCTGGGTGCCGTCGATGTTGCACACACAGCGGGGTCAAGGTGGGCATTATTCCGCAACAGAGCGAACCCAACATGCTGCCGGCCTGTTCAAAAGTTGTGCATCAAATGATTATCTGTGGGGGTCGAGCGAATGTGCACTTGCCTGTAATTTCAAATAAGCTCCTTAACCATTACATTTTTTAAGTAATGAAGCACTTTTCTATGGAAGCCCATTTCCGCCAGGTAGTAAAAAAAATATAAGCCATGGAATCTCACAATTGCGACTTAGTCAGAATTGCGACTTTATATCTCGCAATTGCGACTTTATATCTCACAATTGCGACTTTATATCTCGCAATTGCGACTTTGAAAGTTAAAACTTCTAACTTCTCACGTCAGGTCTGTGACGTACAATCTTATTACTGTACATCTCGTGCACCAGTTCGGTAAAGTTGGAAAGACATTGGCAGATTTGAGCTTCGCGGCTCAATAAATCTTAAACAAAACGTTCTTACAACACAATATACGGTTCTATTTAACAGTGGTAAGGTAGACAATGAGCTACAATCGGATTTTCGTCCAAACGATATAAATTAAAAGAAATACAGATAACATTGCTCCCTATGAGCTGTCCGCTGTCAGAGGAGAGCTTAGGGACCATTTGCAAAGTGCAAAACGATAATGTCAATAACTTCACTTCCAAATAATGAAGAGCCACCAAAATCATTAAAGGCTTTTGGAATGTTATCATGGTCATACTACACCCCTTAGTTTAGTGAAATGTACCTTAGTCTATTTTTAAAGAATTTTTATTAGGAATAATAATAATAAATTCAATAACTTTGCTCCTATGAACTGTAATACCACCAAAATCACTACACACTTCTACAGTCTAATACTTACTAAGTCACAATTGCAAGATTCTGCGGCTTATATATATATATTTTTTATTTTTTTTACTACCTGGCGGAAACGGGCTTCCATACTTTTCTGCTAAGGTGAATAATAAAGTAAAACATCCTAAGCATTTCGACAACAAGAATCAAGGAATAACGCGGGTAGTCCTTCTTAAAATGAGCGCATGTGCTCGCTTTCTCTCTCTCTCTCTCACCCTTGCTATCCTGTAGCGCATGCGCATAGAGACATTATTTTCTTTAAAGAGTGTCAAATTGGGGACAAAATGGCTACCAATGGAAACTGTTGTCGTGATGCTAACTGAAGGCCCTGGATTGTGAGAAGCACACAGCCAGCAGCCCCATCCTGACAGAATGCACATTAACTCTATTTGTTAATCTGACTTATTTGTAAATAGTATAAAATCTATTTCTAATTTAAATAGAACTCGAGCTCTAACACCACAGCCTCAGGGTTGTTTAATGACATTTAGCAAAATACATCTACGTTTAGTTAATCAAAAGGAATAAAACACTATAGTTTAAAAAGTTGTATTTTGTTAGTTTTATTTTAAATAAGATGCCGCCGATTTATTTAATTACATTTAATAGCTGTAGGAACTACAGCAACATACATCAGAAACATTTCAAAACTATTGTAGAATATCCCTCCACACACCCCAGACTATAGCCATTGCATGACAGTACAAATAGGCAGGGGGGTGATATTATATCGTGCAAACAGGTAAGTAAATGTGAGTAAAATAAGTATAATATGTGTTCTAAAGCATATAGCTAATGGTAATTAAAAAAGAATTTAAGCATAATATTCTACACACACCCTGGCATATAGCTGGTAGAAATGGCGTTATCCTGCGGCCTACAAGATAAAAGCATATGGCACCAAAGTGGGTTCAATAGTCTTAAAAAGAATAATATACATGAATGTATTAATGTACTGGTTTAAAAGCTTTTTGAGGATAATAAAACTTTTAATGCCGTAATTTTAACGGGGTCACCGGACATGTCCAGCTTTTCTAGCTAAAGTGAAAAGAGGGTCTGGCCATTTTATGGGTCTATTTCGCTTAAGGTTGTCTTGCTTGGTCTCAGGCCCTTCATGGTTGTCTCTGAAAGTAGCTGCTGGTGTGCTTAATAGATCGTCGCTATCTGAAACTGTGAGCATAAACACTTTCAGTCTTTTGCCACACTTAAACAATAAAACCCATTGAGATAACTAACTATGAACAATATCTTACCGCTATTCCACTCCTCTGTTTCACGGTCCTTATTCAGTCTTGACAGTATAGAAAAAACTTTTGGTCAAAAATAGTTGTGATGTTTTCACAGTAGCGACAATTCTAACAATTCTAAAATACGGTAAAAGATTTAGCATACCTCCAGTTCCTTCCATACCTCATTCCTCTAGCATTTCCATCATTGCACTGAAAGTTGATTGGCAAAGATACCTTTGTCTGTTTCAAGCTTTCAGATATATCTGTATTTTGTGCTCACCACTTGCTCGTTCAATAAAGCATGAGGTGGTGTTACCCCCTCCCAGCTGGGTGTTTCCATCAGGACAACTAGACATTATTCTACCAAAGTTTTTCATACGTATTTGATGCTTGATTCTAAATGTAGCTTACTAGGCACTATTAAATGTGACTAGATAACCATGTTTATAAACATTAAATAGCAAAATAACAGTTACTGCTAAACTGTTTTATTCCTTATTTGTATCATCAGTGGCTATACCCTGATCATTTTCAAAGGCAAAGTGGCATGTAGCCTCATGACTATACTTTTGTAAAGCAAAGCTACCCTTAAAGCACTTTGAATAAAATGCTTCATAGTGTGTTTTATACATATATATAAGCCAACAGGACCACATCATCCGCAAAAAGCAGAGACCTAATCCTGAGGCCACCAAACCGGACACCCTCAACGCCCTGGCTTTGAATCGGTGACAAAAGGCAGCCCTGACGGAGTCCAACCCTCACCGGAAACGAGTCCAACTTATTGCCACCCATGCAGACTAGACTCTGGCACCGGTCATATACGGACCGAACAGCCCTTAAAAGGAAGCCCGGCACCCCATACTCCTGAAGCTCCCCCCACAGGACTCCCCGAGGGTTGAATGCCTTCTCCAAGTCCACAAAACACATGTAGACTGGTTGGGCAAACTCCCATGAACCCTCGAAAACCCTGCAGAGAGTATAGAGCTTGTATTAGGATGAATTCACGGACGATTACGTCACCCACGTGACACGGAATTAATTCGTTATGTTGTTATTGTTGATTAATTCTGATCGTGTGTGAACTGATCGTCCTGAAATTCAGACTAAATCGTCCATGATTCACCTCAGATATAACCAAACTACACGAACACGTTGTTCACCGATCCCCTGTAAACCCCCCCCGTTCACCATAAATAACTTAAGCCCATAAAAGAAGCCAGGATGGTAATCTGGGCCATTAAATTGGCATGATACTCATCTTGGTTTCGGGAGACAGGGGAGAGGGGGTCGGTAGGCAACACCTTATGTTGCCTTTAGGGTAAACAGGGAGGCATTGCGCAGAGATACCTGGCGCCAGGACGCCTATCTCAT
>JAABNX020000042.1:18343776-18354903 GCA_015163995.2 Mormyrus lacerda
TGATTAGAAATATATTTCAGCGGCACTTGAGTTCAATTTGTACACAAGCGACAAGACTTTTGTCAGGGACTGTAGTTGTATAGATGGTGTCTCACTGCCTGCAGTTAGAGATATACAGTTAGGTTACCTGCTATTTCTAAATTTCCCAGTTTATGGGCCCTGTCTGGATATTCCCCTGCTTGGTGCCCTGTGTTGCCTCAGGAAGACCGCTAGTATTTCCACAATCCTGTACTGGATAAATGGTTAGGAGATGAATGTTATATATGGTGTGTATGTATGTATGTATTTCTTTGTTTATTGGTTTCTTTATGTATTATATATTATTTGAAGAAAATCCAAAGAGACAACCAACAAGAAAAATAAAAAAACTATAAATAAATGTATACAAATGTAAAAAAGAGCAATGTAGACCGATGATGGACATTAAGTTCATGTTGAAGAGGGCATAGTATTCATTAGCCAGTTTCTATATACAGTACTTGAATATGCACTCTTTTCCTAAACAAGCAATAACTAAAAAAAGTAAGACATAAACAAATTTAAATTAAAGGAGTCAACTTGCTGGAAGGCTGAAAACTAGAAGAATGGGTTCCCATGTATCATTAAATTCTTGGGTGTGTTT
This sequence comes from Mormyrus lacerda, assembly GCA_015163995.2. Taxonomy (NCBI): domain Eukaryota; kingdom Metazoa; phylum Chordata; class Actinopteri; order Osteoglossiformes; family Mormyridae; genus Mormyrus; species Mormyrus lacerda. The sequence continues at coordinate 18,344,399 of JAABNX020000042.1, forward strand.
GTTATTTTTAGATTAGTTCCAATTAGATATAATCTATTAGCAGATTAAGCCACTGTGACATTATTTTATGCCTGTACTTCCAGTTAAGGAGTATTGTTTTTTTAGCTGATAAGTATGATCCTGTGATATTTGCACATATGGCTGATTGGAGTAAGATCACCTAGAAGACAAAGAGTTGGGGACAGTGGAATGCTATGAATGCTTAAGATTTTCCACCAAGCTTCAAGAGTTGTTTAATCTTACAACAGTTGTTTTTTGATTGATTGAGATATGAGTGGTAAATCATTAATGGACAGTTCTTCACAAACTGATTGTTCAATTTCAAGCCAAAGATTTTGTTGCATGTCTGAATATATCAATTTCATAATATACTGTAGCCAATGAGCTAGGAAGCAATGAAAAAGTTTGTAATGTTTAAGCCACCAAACAGCTTACTTCAGTGAAATTTTAAGAGTTTATTTCTTGGTAGTTTTTTTTTCCAGTAAAACTGTTTAATTATTGAGTTCAGAGTAGAAAACCAATGTGATGCTGGAAAATTGGGAGTCACTGAAAAAAGATACTTAATTTTCACTGCAGCTATGCAGCCAGCAAGTGAGAGTGGCAAGTTATTCCAATAGTTTAAATCATTTTCAATGTTCTTAAGAATTGGCATGATGTTCAACTCAAACAATTGTGAAAGGTGGGAAGAAATTTCAGTGCCAAGATATCGAATGTTACCTATAAGGAGTTTAACTGAGAGACTGAGGAATCACCGCTTTCCACTGGTTATGCTTAACTGGGAGAATAATGAATTTGGACCAATTGACTGAATATTCTGAAATGATGGAAAATGTCTCAGACTGAAAATTGTCATCTGCATATAGACTGATTTTGTGAGTTGTGTTTAGGGTGGCGATACATGTGATAATAGAAATCCCTGTGGGGAAATTGTCTTTACACCCCCCTTAACCTGCTCTTGGCAGAGCATGCTATCCATGAAGGGCTGCCACCCATAGTGGCGCCCAGGGAGCTGCAGGTTAAGGACCTTGCTCAAGGACCTGCAGACATGCTAAGGCTGGGTTTGAACTGACAACCTTGTGATTACAGGCCCACAGGTTTAGCCCACCAAGCCACACGCTGACTGGAGTGTCTTGATGGAAGGCAGCTGCTAGGGGTTCAACAGTGCAAATTGTATGGCGAGAGTGAGCATGGAGAAGGGTGGTGAGACGAACGTTATTTAATGTAACACCTGTTTGCATAATTTGAGAGATTAGATTAGATTAGATTAGATTAGATTGGATTGGGAGTGGCATGGTGGCACAGTGTTTAGCACTGTTGCCTTATAGACCAGGGTTTAGGTCTCTGGTACGGTTCCATGTGTGTGGAATTTTCATTTTCTTCCCATGTCATTGTGGGGTTTGCTCCGGATACTCTGGTGTCCCCCCATTATTCAAAAACCTCTCAAAGTGTGCTCAGTGTGTAAGTGCATCCTGCAATAGGTTTGCGCCCCATCCTGGGATGTTCTGTGCCTTATTCCCGTAGCATCCAAAATTTTGGACAAGTGGTTATAGAAAAAGGATGGAGGTCAGATTGGGTTGTTTGTCTTCTTGATATTCCAGGTTCTTTCTACCATCAAAAGATATGCAGATAGTCTAAATGGCCCTCCAGTGTGTGTAAGTGTATGTGTGTATGTGGTGAGTGATGTCTGGGTTAGACTCTGGGGTAAGCAGATAAGAAGATGGATGGAATATGGCATTTTCTCAAATTCTTAAGGGATTTATGAAGGTACTGATTAATTTTTCCCCTGTACTAATATTTCAAAAACATGAACTTGTCCACACAAAATTGTCTAATTATTAAAAGTAATCAAAAACAATCTATTAACTTTCATCAAGGAACACATACTGTAGCAAAAAAACATTATGTTTATATGTGTGTATGATCATGATGGTTGTACTTACCAGTCCACCTGTACAGAAAGTCAAGTGCTGAGGTGTAAACAGATATTAAGTCATAATGTCCCCAGAGACATGTGAGGAGTTAGGATCAGAGCTAGTGATATTAAATGTCCCCATCTGGGGTATTTATACTCTTGTGCTGAATATTTCTTACAGTCGTTACTGAGTGAGAGGGGTGGGCTTACAAATACGAAGAACTTTATATTCCTCATGACATGCATGACTGAGTTGAGCTCCCGAAGAAATAAACAAGATCAAGCTACTGAACATTCCATACACAAATAAAACCCTTTATCTGGCCCATGATCATTTTTACACTATCAGTGCTATCATTTGCTATCACAATCCACATCTCATTATGTGATTTTCATTAAGATGTTGTGATTTTGTGGTTGTGAACATAATTATGTACTTCTGTTGAAATGTGGATTTTGCATAGAAAATGTATACTTCTACTTTTTTGAAAAAACAACGGACAAGAATTTATGCACCATTAGCATTGTCAACAATTTCTAAACAAAGACCATTCAATCAATTATCTATGACATTCTGCCAGTTACTGGATACTATGGTTTACATGAAATTGCTAATTCAAAATTAGACCTTAACAGACAAGTAATTACTATCTTTGTATACACATATATAAAACCTTTGGAACATTAAATATTCAACATGTTGTTTTTAAATTGCTCATATGAAGTGCATATAAGCCATCCTAAACATCTGAAATCTTTGTGTAATATGTTTTATCACTATTCCACTACAGCTGTATATAAAATAGTCATAGGTCATGCTGTAGCAGAAGAGATGCATAATAACGTATAACAGGAATGGAAAGGGCAGGATAAATAAGAAACCCACAGAGACAGACTCACCCTCAGTTTCTTCAGACTTGGGAGTAGCTTTCTCTGTTTCAGTTTCCTCTGTTTTTTTAGATAACAGATTGCGAAAAAAACTACAGATCTGACTCATGGTGTGATTAATGTCACCACTTATACTATGCTACTGCACAGGTTCCGCTGTTTTCAGCACATCTCCTTCTCATACACTCAAGGGGAGTATTTTAACACTGTAATAAGACACCACAAATCTTTTTTTCAATGAAACAACTAGTAGCTGTCAAATTCATCCAGAAACAGATATTTGATTAGGATATAAGATACCTTATGCAATGAAAATAGTATCTATTGCTCAGTAAAAACTGGCAAGATTGGTTCTAAAATTGTGTTTATGTGCTAAAGTAGTTTGAGAAGGAAATTCTTAGCAATAAATAAAATAAATGCACAAAGAGCATACAGAAAAAATGGCTAATACTAAGCATGGATGAATGAATGACTGAATTTGCCTATGCTAATACATTTTAATATTCCATAGAAAATTTCCAGCAAAGAAAAATAAGCTGAGTAAATAAATGAAATTTTGAATAGTAATTTAGAGAGTGACTAATGTGTATACATGAAGGAAAAGTTATGTATAAAATTATAAAAGTAATCAACTTCCTGGCATTAAATCCACCACTCCTGCATGAAGACTGCCTCACCTCACGTTTTGTAAAACTATAAAAATCAGTCTAAAATTAATCTAAAACAAGTAATAGGTATTTGTCCAGCCAATTTCCAACCACTTATCCAGCACAAGGTTGCAAGAATTAATAAGCATTTAGGCAGAAGATGAAGATGAACCTCTCCTGGAGCCGACACCTTATCATGGTGGAGGGTTTTGCATGTTCCAGTGATCCCAGGAGCTAAGTTGCCTGGGGCTTTATGCCCTTGGTAGGGTCACCCAAGGCGAACAGGTCCTGGGTGAGGAACCAAATGAAGTGCGGCTCAAAATACCCGTTATGAAGAGAAACATAATGGATCTACGATTTCCCTCGCCTGAATGCAGGTCACCGGGTCCCCCCCTCCTCGAGCCAGGCCTTCGGAGTGGGGCTTGATGACGAGCGCCTCGTGGCCAGGCCTGCACCCATAGAGCTTGATCGGGCAGAGCCTGAAGAAGGCATGTGGGTCCCCCCTCCAATGGGCTGTGTCAGTTGGGTGATGGCCAGAGGTGGGGACCTTAGCGGACCGATCTTCGGCTGCAGAAGCTAGCTCTAGAGACATGGAATGTCACCTCTCTGCTGGGGAAGAAGCCTGAACTAGTGCGCGAGGTTGTGAGGTTCTGACTAGATATGGTTGGACTCACCTTGATGCACGGCTTGGGCTCTGGAACCAATGTTCTTGAGAGGCGCTAAGCAGGGGTGGGCATACTTATTGCCCCCTGGCTGGGCGCCTGTTCATTGGGGCTTACCGCAATGACAAGAGGGTAGCCTCCTTTTGCCTTTGGGTGAGTGGACGGGTCCTGACTGTTGTTTGCGCTTATGCACCAAATGGCAGTTCATAATACCCACCCTATTTGGAATCCTGGGAAGGGGTGTTAGAGAGTACTCCCCCTGGGGACTCTCTTGTTTTGCTGGGGGACTTCAATGCTCACATGGGCAATGACAGAGAGACCTGGAGTCGCATAATTGGGAGGAAGACCCCTCCGCATTGAACCCGAACAGTGTTCTGCTATTGGACTTCTGTGTTCCTCAAGAGTTGTCCATAATGAACACCATGTTGCAGCATGAACACTGTTTGTGGAGGGGATGGGGCACTGCTGACCTCAACTCAAGATGTTTTGGGTCGGTGGAGGGAGTACTTCGAAGACCTCCTCAATCCCACTGACATGCCTTCCAATGATTTCCTTGGTGGCTGGTCCCTGGGGGTGGATTCTTTAAGCCTCTGGATGCTGTGGGGCTGTCCTGGTTGACACGCATCTGCAGCATTGCATGGACATTGAGGGCAGTGCCTCTGGACTGGCAGAGCGGGATGGTGGTCCCCCTCTTTAAGAAGGGGGACCGGATGGTGTGCTCCAACGATAAGGGTATCACACTCCTCAGCCTCCCTGGTAAGGTCTATTCTGGGGTTCTGGAGAGGGGGGTCCGTCGGATTGTTGAATCTCGGATTCAGGAGCAGTGTGGTTTCTGCCCTGGCCGTGAAACAGCTCTACAGGTATACTCTCAGCAGGGTCCTGGAAGGTGCATGGGAGTTTACCCAACCAGGAGTCCCTTGGGGAGTCCTGTGGGGAAAGCTCCGGGAGTATGGGGTGCCGGGCTTCCCTGTATGACAAGGGTCAGTGCTTGGTCCACATTGTTGGCAGTAAGTTGGACTTGTTCCCAGTGAGGGTTCGACTCCTCCAGGGCTGCCCTTTGTCACCGATTCTGTTCATAACTTCTATGGACAGAATTTCTAGCCAAAGCCATTGCACTGAAGGTGTCCGGTTTGATAACTTCAGGATTAGGTCTCTTCTTTTTGCAGATGATGTGGTTCTGTTGGCTTCATCAGACCGTGACCTACGGCTCTCACAGCGGAGTGTGTAGCAGCTGGGAAGAAAATCAGCACCTCCAAATCCAAGACTATGGTCCTCAGCCGGAAAAGGGTAGAAGGCTCTCTCTGGGTAGAGGAGGGAGTCCTTCCCCAAGTGGAGGAGTTGAAGTATCTCCGGGTCTTGTTCACGAGTGAGGGAAGGATGGAAGAGGAGATCGACAGGCAGATCGGTGCAGCGTCAGCAGTGATGTGGGTGCTGCATCAGTCTGTCATGGTGAAGAAGGAGCTGAGTCAAAAGGCAAAGCTCTTGATTTACCAGTTGATCTACGTTCCTCCCCTCACCTATGGTCATGAGCTATGGGTAGTGACCTAAAGAACGAGATCGCGAATACAAGTGACTTAAATGAGTTTCCTCCGCAGGGTGGCTGGGTTCTTCCTTAGAGATGAGATGATGAGAAGCTCGGTCATTCAGGAGAGACACTTTAGTTTCCCTGCTTAGACTGCTGACCCCGCGAACCGACTCTGAGAAGCGGTAGAGGATGGATGGATGGATGTATATTTAATCATTTGAAGTTGAAACAAATGGCCAATGATATAGTCACACATAATGCTTGTTTGTGACATTCAGTAAGAAAGATATTTTAAAAACAGAAGTGTTCCATATTACTTCAAACCACAAATATGCAGTTTGTTTTCATTTTATCTTGTGTTTTACCTTAACTCCCCACAGTGAATGAGAAGCCAAATGCAGGCAGACTTCCATTACAAAAAGAAAAATGAAATAGTTTTTCTGAGAATAGGTAGATGCACAGCCAAGGGATCCTAAGGTTGGGAGTCATGAGTAACACGTCTGCACACCAAACCTGACAACCACAACAATGCAACAATGCAAAAGAACATGGTTAAGATGTAATGGTAAGCTATGGTTAAGCATGGTAAGCTATGGTTATAGCTTGACTACGCCATTTAATCAGACGAATGTCCTTGTCCCAGTATACATGCATGAAGGAGAATCAATTTATTGACTGAAGTAGGTTCAACTCCACTACAATATGTGGCGATATGACTCCTTTCAGCTTATTAGCATTGGGCTTTTTCCAGTTGACCTATTACATCACAGATGTAAAAACTAATAAAATGAATAATAATGGATGCGTGGACAAAGTGACATTTCTCTCATACCAATTTAGGAGTGATTTAAACAGCAAGGATATAAATGATTATGATTGTCTCGGAAAATGCACGAAGCACTCAAACAAATGCAGCAGAGGTAAACTAATTTTTTAACATATACGAGATAATATTGAGGAAGGAATAATCATTAAAATTACACAACTTGCTAAGTTTTCTTTCCTATGATAGAGTAAAAATGTTTTAGCAAGACTTAAACTCCCTGCGCCATAATATCCATACCAAACTGAAGGTAAGAAAAAAACCTGATCTTAATGTAACTGACTAGCAATGTAAGAGTTAGATGTGGATAACATGTGATGTTGGTATTGATATGACACGTTGTCCAGTCCTACTACAGCCATTTCTTGAATTCAATACAAAATACCCAGCTTATACGGTTTCTGCTGCAGTGAAAAGGGGCCCTTTAGTTGACCGGTGAACTGGACAGCTTTACAGCGGTGCTGTAAATTGTTTTTTTTTTTTTTTTATTTACAAACAAAATGCACACTTTTACTTGTAGCTATGGTGTCTTAAAAAAGGAGATGACACCAGCGTATGGTGCTGGAGTGCGCTAACAATTCCAACTCTGCTATACTGCATGCTTCATCTGTTTCTTCTGTTACTTCTGAGGCAAAGCCTGGGGCGGGGGAGTATTGTGGAGCATGCTCTGAACACCTAGACCAATTTGAGTCTGACTGAAATTATACATGCAGGAGTAAATCAACTCCCAAACTCAGAGGAACCCTCCAATATCCATGTGAAGGTGAAAACCTGGTCCCGTGTTACGCACTGGCAGCAAACTGGGGGTCTATAAGCAGACCACCTCTGCCTAATGTCCCTCCCCATGGGCAACTGGAATAGAATGGACTAGAGTTCAGCCCCTTTCCAGCAGTTTGGTCCCAGAGTACGAGCCATGCGTTGAGGTGAGCCCAACTATATCTAGTCGGTATCTCTCTACCTCCCACCCCAGCTCAGGCTCCTTTCCTACTAGCCAATTAGCCAATTTAGCCAATTTTGGTTGCCATCGATTGGTCCATCAAGGCCCTTTCCCTTGACTGCCACTAATGCACCCGACTCCCATTGGTTCTCCCTGCAGGTGGTGGGCCCACAGCAGAGTGAACCCATGTTACACCTTTGCCTGGCCAGGCCCACCTTCTAGCTCCTGCCCCAGGCCGGGCAGGGTAACATACACCTTCATTTTATTTAGTCAATATGAACCACACTTAGTCTGGCCACTCACCTAGAACCAATTTGCCTTGGGAGACCCTACCAGGGGCAAATGGCACAACAACATAGCTCCTAGCATCATAGAGGCATGCAAACATCTCACGAAATGTATATAATGTATTTAAAGAGTTATATTAGTCCTTTATATTTAATTGTACTGTGTGCCGTTAAAAATACAGAAACATTTATTAAATTATTTTTAAAGATCTATATTAAATACAATTATTAGTGAACATTTTACTAATAATTACATTTTACTACTTTCTAGAGTAAAATAAACTATTGTAAAAGTAGAAACCTCATATTGTAATGTAATATAAAATTCTATTTCATAACAATATAAGTTATAAGCTTGCAAAAAACTTATTACAACTTTCACTTTTTCCATTTCAATTAAAATTTGAAAAATATTCCTTGTGAAAAAAAAATCTGCACTTTGCAAAATAATTAATCTTAAATATAAGGTCAGACAAATTCTCAATTATCTAGCCAAAGTAATGAACAGCAAAATATATATTCTATTTCCTGTTCTCCGTGTTCAAGCCAGTGCCATCTTGACCTACATCTGGTTAAAAAGTCTTGTTTATTATATTAGCACAAAAGGTAATATAGCAATTTTTATACACCTAATATTGTTGCCTAGTGACGATGGAATAATGGATACTACAGAATACTGATCTATGACTAACAATATGAAAAAATTTCCATAGAAATACAGAACTAAAACAGAATTTTTGACACCAAGTGAAAAAAATAAGCAATTGACAAGGTTGTTTGCAAGGTTGTTGGCATTATTTAGGATTCTGGAGAAAAACTAGAACTATTACCCAAAATAATAAAATAAACAAAGGCACCCTACTCAGAAAAACATGTGGATATTGGTTTTCTATTCAAAATGTTTTTCTTTATCTTGTGTGCTCTGCATTGTTTGTCAGTTCTATGAATCAATAAGTTAAAATTATTCACTAAACATTTGCATGGAAAAGCATAGCTCAAAATATTATAAACTCAGAATAATGTAACAATTTATCAGGAATTCCCCTTTACATCCATTAGAGAATATTTTCCACATCCTCCTAATGATAACATTGCATACCATTAACTATCATCATTACTGCTTCTTCTGAAGGCCCATCTCTTACATATACCACTTAAAACAGTATTCCTCATTATATCTAAGTCCATACATTCTTAATTGGCTGGTTTCCACATATCCTTCTTACATTAACTTCACTCAGTCCAGTTAACATACTCGCAGTGGGTATTTGTGTGTATATTCTGCGAATGACAATTAGGTAGATCTATTAGCTATTGAAACATTACATACTTATTATAGAACTATGTCAGTACATACATCTAATCTACTCCAGGCACCCACATAAGTGTTCATTACTGTAACCTTTGTGTGAGCACATTGTTAGTTTTGTATGAGTATTGTAACACAGAGACATACATTAGCATATTACGCTGCATTTCTAGTACAATAGTATGCCTGCAGACCTTTGAATTAGTCCAGACGTTACTTTATACTTAAAGTGACATAATACTCAAAGTAAACAGTATGCACGTATGTCCCATACATGTTTCTTAGCATTCAAATGCAGTGGTGTGGATAAAACATAGAGCATAACATACCCTGCATGTTGATGCAGCCTTTTTAAAATCAGCATAACGTTAAGAGTAACGTTTCCCAGAAATTACGTAGATTACCATCACGGTCTACAACCATGTATAAATACATTAAACAGTTACTATTTTAGATTTTATTTATGCTCAGCAGCCATACGTATTCGTTTTTAAAAGCCCAACGTTATAATGATATTTTTTTAAAAATGGGTTTAATGTGTGGTATAGATATTATTTCATTTAACAGTGCAGACAACATACATAACACGCACATCTGCCTATGCCACAAAGCAGGAAAAGACGCCCTACAGTAGCGAATATGTTATTTTTCCACATCAAGAATTTATTTGCTTGTCGTTGAAAATGAAGTCATGTCCGATCGGAAGTATATGCGGCATCCAGTGCTATTCACATAAATTTTGAAACTCCATGCCTTTAAAAATACTTCAAGCTTCATGCCTGCAGCGAAGTAGCCGTCCTGCGTACGATCTCCTAGTACCGCAGTATACTCACATAAGCGCGTCATTGAGCATCCCGCAGCACCAGACACGCGCGTCCACGCTACGGGCAAACCACACCTGTATTTCGAAAACACATAAAGTTGCTTACCCACACTTTTGTTCTCCATCCCAGTCGCGATGGTATTTGGTTAGAGCACGTTAAGACGACGTGGTAGAAAAAAACGTGTCTGGCTGTTTGAGATGTGGCTCTTCTCTTCAGACAAGGATGCCGACGCAGTGCCTATCTGAAATCAATAAGTGGCTCATGAGAACAGTTGCATACACAGCGAATTTTGTATCTTCTTCTAGCTGGCCGTTTTTACATTAGGAGTATGGCTGTAAAGGAGAAATTCGTTACTCAATTTGACGTTTCATTGGAAGCGCGTTACCTGCGTCCACGCGCCTAGATATGTAGCTGTCCCCGTGCTGCGGTGCAGCAGCTCCACTCCTATCAACTAGAGGAGTGACGTCACAACGGAGAGAACAGTTTTAAGGTGACATCTATAAGTCATGGATTCCATAATGTGGCTTTAATCTGTAATTATATATAACAAATATAATTGCATTTTTCAATTATTATGTGCATGTATACATACACGTACACATATATACATATATATATATATATATATATATATATATATATATATATATATGTGTGTGTGTGTGTGTGTGTGTGTGTGTGTGTGTGTGTG
>JAABNX020000042.1:18377258-18389760 GCA_015163995.2 Mormyrus lacerda
ATGGGGCCTGAAACCTGACTGAAATTCTTCAAGGATGTTGTTTTCCTGCAGGAATGTGCATATTTGAGCTGATACTAGGAGCCTCTTCCAGCTTCCTACAATGATATTGCTATTGTGGTTGAAGAAATGATTGTCAAATGCCACTTCTGAGATGTATCCAGTGCTTTTGATGGGACTGCTCTACATTCTGAATATTGACTATCCAAAAGACTTGAAATATGTCTTGGGCTATTTTCTATGACGATATTTGTTGGGTTGTTTCTCTTGAAGATTAGTAGTGTCGCGATCGCCGCGGACGAACAACAATGGACGAGGCAGGCAGGCAGGATTGCGGAAAAAAAGGGTTTAGTAGTAGCTTTGTAGGTATTATTTGCATATCCGGGTAGGTTTTGGAATGCTCTGTCAACCTCTGTAAATTTAACAAAACTAAATTTGAAGACTAAGTTGAAAATTTTTTTATGTTGAACAAGCACAATTCACATTTGTAAAAAAAACTTGATAAAATAAGTTCACCCAGCATTGGTTTGTTATTTTAGCTAATCTTTTTTAATCCAAATTATTTGACACAAAACATTCAGTCAACATGCTTCAAGTTGTATCAACTAATGTATTTAAGAGTAGTTAATTTAACACTTTACATAGATATAACTTAACTCTGTCAAAGCAACATGACTTGACTAAGTCAAGTTGAGTCAATGAATAATTTTTTACAGTGTAAATCTAACCAATAATTCCTTCTGCATGGGAGTTTAATGGAGTCTTGCTTTCAAACAGGAGTTATACTTGCATGCCATGCCTGCTAACCCCTTACCCAGAACCTCAAACTGAGATAGAGAGGCAATTTGACAATGCCCATTCTAGAACAATGGCAGGAATAGAGATGACCTTTGGCTAATTAAAATTCAGGTTTGAAATTCATATTCATTTCACAATTATTGCTAGGCAACTTTTCAGGCTAACAGAGCTCTCACTGGTTTAACCCTTGCAGATTCCAGTGTTTGAAAGGTGTCAGAGTAAGGCTGGACTGAGCATTCAACATTGTGGGTGCCTGTGCCGTTTTGCACAGTATTACAACAATACACCAGGAGAGAATGCTCACAATGCTGGTGAAGGAGCAGTGGGAGAACATTCCAGCTCTTGAAGAGGAAATGGATGGAAGGATTGTTAGGGACCTTTACAGGAACAACTAGTTCATGTAAGGCCACTGGTGAGCATTGAGCCCCAACTCCTACATCATGTATTGTTAACACATGTGATAAAAAACTGACTTTTCTTTATTTGAATTCTTTAATCAGGCTGTGATTGAAGCTGTGTCTTCAAGCCATGTACTTTTTTTTGCTTGTAGTTTGAGACAACACATTTTAGAGAAGTGATTGATTATGGTCAAGACCACAGAGTGACCTTGTGAATGTGAGAGATTGTTGTAAAATGGAGGCCCATTTGGGACTACAGGCATTGTGGGACTGGCAGGGGTTGAAGCAGATCGGAGGTGGACGTCGGTCAGCCTTGTGTTGCACACACATTGGGTACAAAAGCATGAACTCTTCAACTTCCTCCCTCCAGTTTGGCCACCAGTAGCATCAAGTGACCAGATGGGCAGTGGTGATGATTCCCTGGTGGCCAGAGCTGAGGGAGGTACAGTATGGATCCACTGCATGAGGGCCAGATGGTGCGTGACAGGTACGAATTGCTTAACCAGGGGCATTCAGCCAGGACCGGTTGATTCTGGGCAGGGTTGTAAATAGTGTCGTCCAGGTCTTAGGAGACAGGTCTCAGGAAGCATGTGGACGGTAGGATCGAGAGGTGTTCCTGAAATACTGTAGGGGGGGGTCAAATTGTCAGAACAAAATGTCTGCTTTCACATTCCTAGAATTTGGGATGTATGACACTTTAAACTGGAAACAAGTAAAGAACAGTGCCCACTTGTATTGTCTGGGGTTTAACTGTTGGCATGCTTCAAATATTCTAGGTTCCGATGATTGGTCAGCATTTGGAAAAGATGAAGGGCTCCCTCCAGCCTGTGGCGCCATTCCTCTAGGGCCTCCTTTATAGCTAAAAGCTCTTGATTTCCAATGTCGTAATTATGTTTGGCGGTGACAAAGCTCATTGTGATAGCATTGTGCCCACCTCCACCTCGGATGCATCAACTTTGACTACAAACGGCTTGGTGGGATCTGGCTGTTGGAGGATCGGGCTGCACAGAACAGGGTCATCAGTGTCTTCAGAGCTGTCTCAGCCTCAGGGTTCCACGGGAGATGTTTTCCCTTAGTTCAGTATAGAAACATTAGTGGTGCAACAACAGTACTGAACCCTTGAATAAACTTTCAGTAAGAATTAGAGAACCCTAGAAAGCATTGGAGATCCTTCACTGTCTTAGGCCAGGGCCAGTCTCGCACTGCTTTAACCTTTTTCTCATCCATTCTGACCCCCCCAGGTCAAATATGATACCCCAGGAACTTAACAGCTGTCACATGGAATTTGCACTTCTCCCACTTGACATAGAGATGATTATCGCAAAGACGTTCTAGGACGTCTAGGACGTTCGAATGTGACTCACCTAGCTCTCATATAATGGGGAATAAACCAATCTCCCAGGCTTCTGCCCACGGCAAGGTGATCAAGAACAGCTCTAAAACCTTGTTTGAAGGCTGCGGTGGATTCCAAGACCGGATGGTGGTTGATATACAGCCCACACTGAATTAAGAACACACGGCAGCAGTCGGGGTCCCCGTCAAGTGAAAACCACTTTAGCTGTATTTTCCCAGATTTGTTTTTGTAAGAAACCAATATAACTCTCCTTGAGGTTGTAGTAAAATCCTTTTAAGAAATTTCTATGCCTCTCCTACAGTTTAGCTCCATCCAGGTTACAGTGTTCTAATTTCTGTCTCATCCCATTATAGGTTACCTTCTTAACATTATGTCAGGACCTGCTCATACGATCTTCCTGTTTGTCATGCCCCCCTCGTTACCTCATGTGAATTCCCGATCCTTTAATTGAATTTCCATCACTTAGTCTTGTGCATTTAAGTTCACATCAGAGTTTGTATCCCAAGATTTGTCATTGATGTTTGTCGCCGTCTGCCCTGTTATTCCCTCAATTCCCAGTAATAAACCCTTGTGTCCTGAATCCTCGCCTGCCTGCCTCATCTTTCCCTGCTTCCTGCCTGCTCGCCTACCACCAGTCATACGCATTATATATTTTCATTCCTGACTTTGCTTTATGGACATGAAAATATATCTTAAACTTAACCACATTATGACCACTACTGCCAGGTGGATCAAAAACCTTGAATTTACCGATTCTGTGTTGATAATTTGAAAACACAAAGTCAAGAATGGGTGCTACTCTGTTGGGTGATTACACAAACTGGTTGGAAAAAGCAGTCTTTTACCATGTCCACCATTTCGAGTTGCATGTAGAACCTATAACCATGTTCCACTGTATGCCCAGTAAATTAAAGTCACACATAACAAATACATCATTTTTATTACTCATACCCATGATATCATTATATAAAGTTCTGCTGCCCTCAGCATCTACATTAGGTGCCCTATAACAAATACCCACAATTAAACCACTGGAATTGCCAGCTTTCAGTTTTACACATGAAGTTTCTGTAGCTGCTGCCGCAGCCGTGCCAAAAGCTGCTTTTGTTTCTAGTCAATTGTTCAACAGTTTTTCTCTTCTGGCAAATTTCCACCAGGTGCATGATGGAACTAGGAATCTAGTTGCAGTATTACAAATAGTTACCCTGCGAGATCCCCAGTCTTTCTGAAAATATACAAAACTCTGTGACTGAGGACATAATGACATAAACAGGCACAAATTGACATTGGTTTGGTTAGAATCAGTAACAGTGAAACATATGGGGTGTCAACTTCACACCAGCTCCCCCAGTGCTTCTCTGATGTCTAGAGCATGCTGCCCAAGCAAAAAAAGGCTATAGTTCTATACAGGGATCATCTGGCACTGTACTGTCCCCTAGCCCAACCTGACCCCCCTGCAGTAGCAATGGCCGAGGATACAACAAGCAAGGAAGGTACACCAGGGACCTTGAGGACCTTGTTCCTTTTTTACACAGAAAAAAAATCCAAGAGGAGTAACAATGCACTGCTACAAACTACATGAGAATGTTCCACCAAGCTGCTACTACTGGATTATGTGCTCCCAGAATGCAAAGCATACCTGGCTGCTAGAACTGTTTAGCTCAAACTCGTGCAGTACACCTGGTATAGTTGGGTTGGATTGTGGTAGGATCACATTCACACCACAAACGACCTGCTCCAAAACCTGACCTAGACCACCTCCTCTCCAGGGTCTCAGTCTGGTTGCTTTGGTCAGCACCAGAGTGTGATTACTGTATTTACACCAGCCCAAAAGAATAGCAATAGGGGAAACACCCTAAATCTATAATTTAATGTGGGTATTCATATATTTATGTGCATTGTAAAGGACCATTTCAGTTTCTATTTGTATTTGATGTGGGTTGTAATTTATGTTTATGTGTTTGTTAGAAATGATGTTGTACCTGTTCATGACTGTAGAGGCACTGTTGAGCCATATGATTGAAATTTGTCCTTTGTGCATACAGGAGGAAGAACTTGACGAAGCGTTTCCGGCAGGGTTAAACATGTGTATGGAGATTAGGCTTGCTGGCAAAGATTTTCTTTTGAATCTATCATTTTATGTGATGTAGAAGCATTATCCTGTGTAATATTTGCAGGTCTTGGTGAGCGGAGAGAGATACGGTCTCATTTATTTGCCAGCAAGCCTAATCCTAAGTGGTGATTTGTTTGTGTAGTTGAAATTTGATATTTATTCACTTTTGTAATGTCATGTAATGATTCTATTTCATAGGTGTATATGTTAAAAGATGTGATGAAATGAATTTGTGAAACATTTAATCTGTATCTGTATGTTTAATACAGTTTTAACGGTACTGAACGACACTGAAAGGTTTAATCGTGCTTCAGATGTGCTGTGGTGAACAACGATGGACAAAATACGAATCACTAGTCCAGACACTCATTTTGGATTCCAAGGACTGTTACATATACAATAGGTATCGTAACGTCGCAATGTAAGTATTTTACCTTGATGTGCATGTGGTTGCGTCGACGCTAAACGCGTGTTAGCATCCATTTACGCTGTTAGACCAGTAGTAGTTGTAGATAAAAGAAGTTTTCACTTTTAGAATGTCGTATTTGTTAAAATTACTTAAGCACTAGCCACAATTTATCGTTCCATTTACATCCACGTTTGTTTGCCCTTTTTTAAATTAACAGGAAAGACCACGTTTTAAGTGTCTGTCTTTACTTAAATCAGATACTTTAAAACTCTAAAACATGGTCAGTTATACATTTCCTAAGACTTTAACGCAAGATCTGTGTCGTTCTTTTCAAATCAATGTAAGTGAAGGAATTTTCTTGCTTTGTGCTGATTAATTCGGTTCATTTTGCCGCTGACGACCGAGACACAATTTCGCCACTGTTGTACGTCGAGTCAGCATGGATATGAAATATATCGCATCCCTAACTCTATAGTAATAGTGTGTGTTATATAAAATCTATTAACGTCGGAAGTGCATGATTTCCATGTCCAGTTCTGTTAATGTTTTTTTAAACCATATATTTAAAGTAATCCGTATCAGGAAATTCATCTCCTCGATTGGTTGGAAGCCTCGTGACGCTGCCTAAAAGTTCCCGGATGATGTTTGGTTTTTCCACGATGTTTCGGCAAGCTTGTTTCATTGCTGTGGTGTAAGTTCATATTTGCTTTGGATTTTCGCTTTTTACTTGGCTGTTTTCTGGGGATATTTAAGGCGCAGTGGGTATCGGGAATTCTGTTTACCTTCAGCTGGCTCGTGCAGCTTTAAAATGCGAAAAAATGATTCTGCTGCTGCCATGTGAAGCATAGTGTAATTTTTTTTAAGTTTAAAGCTAGTGCGGCAGAAATGCTGGTAATCTAAACTGCAAGGTTCATTATCAATTTCTTGTTCTCTAGCATTTGTTTCTAACATCACGATGGAATATGTACAGATTGTAAGTTCGTCACTCAGGGAACTTTTACGTTTGGTTGAATTCTGGATATCAGTGATGATGCTTCCAACTTTCTTTAGTTTCCAGCAGCCACTTTTCTGCTCCCAGCATGCCCTTGGTTTGTGTTGTGGGGTACAGGGGCTTCAAACAAATTGATTAACACCACATCTTGTGTGCCAAAGGCTATTAGGATGTATTTGTGGCAGAGATCCAAGATAATTTCATTTCTGGGGGAAGAGAAGCATGCATGTTCTCAAGCTCAGACCACCTACATAAAGGGGTATGCCTTGAACCCTGGTCCTCCCACCACCACCATTTTTGTTTCTGTGGTTTCAATTAATCAGTAAATCAATCAATCAAATCGTATAACCTTTTATTGTCAATTCACTATATCCATAACATACAAGGGAATTTCGTAGTACAATGTAAAAGTATAAACTAGTACATTTTCGTAGTACAATGCAAAAGTATAAACTAGTACATTTTCGTAGTACAATGTTAAAGTATAAACTAGTACTAAAGATGGTAAATCTCTGTGCAATATGTCAGTACTACACACGGAGAGAGAGGGGCCACTATGTCAGATTGCGCCGCCATCTTGTCCATCTGCTGTGGTTTCACTGTATATGTATGTATGTGTGTGTGTCTCAGCTTAATGGGATTATGTTTTGTTTGACTTCATATCTCTTAAGTGCAAAGTAACTATATGCTTCTATGAGATATAAGTGCTAGTTTTTCTAACCAAGTTTAATTTCCTTTGTCTTTGTTTGATTTGTCCCATCTCTGGAAAGTAGAAAATGGCAGCATCATCCCTTTCCAAACCTGGCCCCCTGCACTCAAGAGATGTCTGACTATTCATCACTCAACATAAATACTAGAATGTATGTATTTCTGCTTAACTGAAGGATGGATGTATACACAATTGTATTAGACTTAATCTTATCTTAATATTTTTAAATATTGTGCATCACAGTGTTTTTGATAGGGTGTTACTATGCAGTCTTGTCCATTATATGCCCGTATCCTTTTTTTTACATTAGTAAAGCCTACTTTTACTAATATTTACTATGTCTGTTTTACAAATTATAGGATTGATCAACTAATAAGTATAAATCTAAATGATAGACATGTCTAAGGTTAAGTTTGCTTTAAGCATTAAACTATGGGGAACAATGCTCACCATAAGTTTCATATGTGCTTTTTGGTTCAAATCCCGGCCTCAGCAGAACAGTCACATGGCCATGGGCCCTTGAACAAGGCCCTTAAGCTCCAGAGGTGCCGCATGTTGGCCAACTCAGTGCTGTGACCCGAAAACTATGGAGTGCAAGTTAGGGCAGGCAAACAGAAGAATTCCAATGTACCTGTACTCGTCTTTGTGCAAATAGAAAACTAAGTATTTTCATTTATTTTTATTTTTTCATGCCTTAGTGATTTGCTCGGGAAGCCTGATTCTTGCCTGTATACACATTCACACTATCTGCGCAGACCATATCAGCATGTGGAAAAGTCAGGTACGAATTGGTCTTTTCTCTCCAAAGTTCTGTGTGGAACATGGCTGCTCTTATTATACAGTGCTTGGTGCCTGTTTGCTGTACATGTCAGTTAGGTAAAGCATTTCAGAATCAGAATTCACTTTATTGGTACATCTGCATATACTAGCAATTTCTTTTGGCAGTGTTAGTGCAAACATTCACAGACTACACAGAACATAAATTAAGAAGAATCGAATTGGTAAATGGAATGAAACATATATTGAATATGGAAAAGATACTGAATTCTTGTATATTTTGCTTGGAGATAGGGCTGGATGATATATCAAGATTATAGTGCTCGTGTGTTCATATGATGAGCGAAACATTTGGCTGGGTGCCAGCTTTTTGGTACCATATACATGTTTATGTCCACAATTTGGTAAGCAGATTATTAAATGCCTGAAATATTAATGAGGCATTTTATAAAGCCTAACAGTTAGTGATCGGTATAAATTCAGAGTTTTTGTCTAATAAACATGTCTGACTTTACACATCATCTCTTTTAACGTGGCTGTTGAGCTATCCCTTTCTTTACCACCACTCCAGTGTATATTGCACTGCAGTATACCAAAACAGTATTATTTGATGTGGTCCGATAACCAAATTTAATAAAGCTGCACAAAGTTTATACAGATTACTAACTTTTGGATGTCACAAAACACATCTCATTTATATTTTAGCTGTACTAATAATTTGTTCACCAAGTTGTGTGCATAAATAAATATCCATATAGTACCAAAAAAGCTGGCATCCAACCAAATGGTTTGCCTATCATCTGAAGCCCTGGTGATTATTATGCATGCAGAATACAATATCGCTTTATTGCCCAGTCCTTCTTGGAGACCACTAAATGTATACAGAAATTCAATTGAAATGCTTTCATTATTGTTTCCACAGCAACAAAATTTTAAAGGTGTATCCTCTCCTCTGTCACATCCAAACAGCAGTCCCATAGTAACAATAAAACATCAAATAGACAAACAATAAACAAACAGACCAGCACAATAAAGTAGTCATACCCCATGGTTTCAAGATATTGCACTTTTCACCTATCGCGCTTGAAAATAGCAAACGAATTGGGCAATCACTCCAACTTCGGTGTAACCGTGAGACTGAATTGTAAACATGAAGGTGCACTAGATCAGATAATCAGCTTGGCAGCATTCAGTATGGTGATTGCTAAAGGATAGAAACTGTTTTTTTAGTCAGTTTTAGCTTTTATGTATTGGAAACACCTGCCTGAAGTACATGTTCGGTGTGTGATGGGTCCTGTAGAATTTTCTGGATGTTGCCGAGACAACGGGGACTGTACATTTCAAGTGAAAGGAGAGGGCAGCTGATTATCTGCTGGGTGTCCTGAATGACCCTGTGGAGCTCTTTCCTCTGTGCTACTGTGCAGCTGAAGAACCATGCACAGAGACAGTAGGCTAGGACAAATTAGAGCACCAAAACACCATGGCTGCTATTTTGGGACATTGCCAAATGAATAGCTACCAACCATGCAATATTATGTGTGGAGATATGAAGATTTGCTTGTACACTAACATATATTTGGCTTGATTTAAATCGTATAAACTATTCATTAATTTCTTTGTCAGCAGGTGAAATATATTTCAAAATCAGTGTACTCTGGGTCTCTAAAGGCTAAAAAGCGCAAGAAGTTAGGCTATAAACGGCAAGAAGTTCCATTACATCACCGGCACATTTTTGTACTTTAATCCCCAATATCTCATCTGTCAAAGGATGATGTGGCTGTTGAGCTGTCCTCCTTCCCTGGCACTTGGATACGCCAAATATATACTGATCACTAACTTTTGAACATCATGATGCGCCTCATTAATATTTTAATCAAGCTACTAATCTGCTTACCAAATTGTGGGTGTAAGTTAACAACGTCCTTATAGTGCCGAAAAGCTGTCATATGAACAAATGTTTCCACCAGTGATCTAAAACTCTGGTGAATTATGTGCATGTAATTTTGAGTATATTGTGATGCGATGTCATGCAGCCCTAGATGTCTTAGTGGAAATAGTAATATATGTGACTGCTGTTGTTTTTTGGATGTATGAACTACAGTTCTGCAGGAAGGAATGATAGAAATGTTGTACAATTTTTCTGAAATGATTCTGAAAAGACTCGCTATCAGCATGTCAGCTTAATGTGTTTAACAGTTTTTCACATTTTGTCTCTGTTGCACATTTATTTAGAATGATCTATAACCTACCAAAACTGTTTCATAAATGCAATGTAACTGTCTTTAAGATGCATCTAAATGAATTTTATTTTCAGGTTTTGGACTATTACTGAATATCACACTCTGAATGCTGGCTGGGAATATCACTAAAGCGGAACCTCATGAATGCCGTTTCTGCAGTACTAAATTGTAAGGTGAGGGTTCGTTCATTCTTGGTATGATGTGATCTGTTATATTGTGCTGGAGGTCTGTTAGGCACTGATTGTGATTTAGTGACTGAATATTTTTTGCGTGTGTGTGAATTCTGGAGGTCAATGATGAGCAGTAAAAGGTCTGATGCTCCCAACTTCCTTTTGTGTCCAGCAGCCCTTGTTCTACTCCCAGCATGCTCTAGATGTGTGTTGTTGGCTACAGGGGCTTCTAACAAATTGGATAACCCCTCCTCCTGTGTGCCAAAGGCTATTGGGACATAGTTGTGGTGGAGATCCAAGATTATTTTAGTTCTGGAGGAAGGGAGCCATCTATGATCACAAGTTTTCAAGCTGAGACCTCCTACACAAAGGGGTTTGCCCTTGAACCAGGATCTTCTGTGGTTCTGTGATTGCTGTGTATGTGAAGCTAGTGTCATACAACTTAACTGGACTATTTTGCTTTGCTTGAGATCTTTCGGGCAATATGTCTCTACATTCTAGTTGTGATAATTTGTATTTGTTGGTCTCATTTCTTTTGGGCAGGACATCTCAGGAAAGAGGGCAGGAAAGTGTCACCTCTCTTCAATTATGGTGTCCTGTACAAGAAAAGCCTGAGTATGCTGAATCAGACTAAGCTGGGTTGACAACACTACAGTGCTGTACAAAAAAAGTCAGAGCAAACTGCTTTCTAAGGAGACTCTAGTCTTTTGATCTGCGCAGCAAGCTGCCTTGCATGTTTCATCAGTTGGTTATAGCTAGTGCTGGCTATAGTGAATCTTAATTGATGGTGTGGGAGCATTTTGGTTTCCCAATAAATTTCCCAGTAAGTGGAGACGGTAATTAAGTACAAGGTGGTTTGCGAACGAGAATTGCGAGAAACCTATCCAGTGTGCTAGCTCATTTGTGAGAATTGTTTGTCCAGAGCAAGGCATAAACAGACTTTACCTGTGGTATTTATGGAGCTTTTGCCAGGAAATCCAGGCCAGGCTAGAAAAATAACTAGTTATAGGGCTATGTATTGCTACAACTATGTAATTGTACTCAGTAGTAGAGAACACAGAATTTAATTCATTATGATGGCCATGGGCAGTCTACCTAATTATTACTTTACATAATCTTGCCTTGTGCAAATAAGGTTTTGTTATTCAAACACAACAGACGCATTGCCTTTGGTTGTACATTGTTCCTAATTGTTTGTACAATTATTGTAAAATAAATTTCGAAACAAGTTGCTTCTCCTTCTGTACTGAAATTGCATCAGACCATGAATTTTGTGTATGTTATACCTCTTGTCCTCTATCAGAAGTATAAACAAGTGCCTTGGGGCTTCAGTGACTAGAGGGGACTAGTGGGGCATCAGAGGTAGCAACACGTATAGTTAAATGTTGAGTGCCATCTTCATATTCAGTGTGAGTTGACCCCTTGCCCCTCTTCAAATACAATGCTTTGACTGCCATGGCTCCTGAGCATTCTGCATGCATATCCTGAGTTGACCACCAAAGCCCTCTGTTTATACAGCGCAAGTTGATAACCAGGGCCACAAGGCCTTATGTATAAGCAGCATTAGTTGACCACCAGGTTTTTCTGCATGTGCAGCGTGAGTTGACTACCTTAGTAAATACAGTGCCCACTGGTATTATAGTGCAAAATTGCCTTGTACAAGGATGTGTTACTAATTACGGGCTCAAGGCTGATAAACTGCATGCTAGTCTTGTAAGACTTGAATTTCTGCTATTTTTTTTTTTTTAGAACTTAGTTTTTATTGCAGTTTTAACAGGTTAAACAAATGACATTTTAATTCTTCACCATTTCCAATTCTAGAGTATAACCTGAGTAGATTATCAACACATACAGGGAATAATAATGACAATGGTAAACAGACCATTGTTGTTTTAGTATGGCAGAAGCAGGACTCCTCCGTTTAAAAAAAAAATAAAATAAATAAACATCCTTTTGGAGTCTCAAGGGATATGTTATTGACTGATAGATTTCCCATCTCTTCTCAACCCATAAACTGTGTGTTGGGGGGTCAGATTGTAATCACTTTAATGTGATACTACTAACGGCAGCAAGTAAATGTATTTGTAGTAGATATCAGATCTTCCCTCAAGGCAGCTTGGCATTACTCCCAATAATGCCATCTTTGGGTCTCTTATAATTCTATGAAATATTTTTCTAAGGGTCTCAAACAATTCGTCCTAGAACTTTGGTACTTTAGGGCAAGTCCTGAACACATGGGTGTGGTGTGCCATTTGCGTGCCACAATGTATCGGAATTTATTAGGTAATGGCTTAGCCATTATTTCCGGGGTATGAAATAATCTCATGATTGTCTGCCACTTATACTCTCTCCATATATTCGAGTTAGTAACTAGATGTGCCTCAGTACATATTTCTTCCCACATGTCCTGAGGTATATCCGTATTTATTTCAGATTCCCATTTCTCTTTTACCTTTGTGTTGGTCTGACTCCATCCATCCATCCATTAACTTCCGCTTATCCGAGGTCGGGTCGCAGGGGCAGCAGTCTCAGCAGGGAAACCCAGA
>JAABNX020000042.1:18395543-18406291 GCA_015163995.2 Mormyrus lacerda
GGATTGGGCGATAAACAAATTGGTGTTTTGGGAACACTGGCTTTCAGGTGCCCCACGACTAGCAATTCATGATGACAAGTGTGACTGCTACAGGGCAGTAGGCATTGAGGCAGGAGACAGAAGATTAATTCAGCTTAAGTGTGATGGTGGTGACCACAGTTTAAGCATGTGGGGACGAGAGCCTGGCTCAGGGAAATGTTACAGATGTCTGTGAAGGCATCTCCCAACTGGATGGTACACTCCTTGAGCATGCAGCTAGGTTTGCTGGCTGCTTCTCGTGAATTCACTCTCAGAAGAGCTCTCCTCATGTGAGTTGTGCACAAGCACAGTATTTTTTAAGGGGATAGATAGTCTTCCTCACAGGCATGTCATTCATGGCTTTCATAAACTCCAACTCCACTGTTTGCCCTGTCTGCTCTTCTCAGTCTGACCTCAGTTCAAAACCACACCTACTGCAGCCTGAGAAGCAGGAAGTTCCTCCCACTCTCACCCACAGACGACTGTGAGAGAAAACGAAACTGAATCCTATCAATGTTTGTGGTAAAATGGCAGAAGCCAGTGCTGTAATGGATGAGAACGAGTTCAGCTGTCCAATCTGTCTCGACATACTGAAGGATCCAGTGGGTATTAACTGTGGACACAGTTACTGTATGAGCTGCATTAAGAGCTGCTGGGATCGGGAGGATCATGCTGGAGTTTACAGCTGCCCTCAGTGCAGACAGACCTTCACACCCAGACCTGTTCTGGGCAGAAACACTATACTCGCTGAAATGGTAGAGAAACTGAAGAACACTGGACTACAAGCAACTACTCCTGCTGACCATTATGCTGAACCTGAAGATGTGGAGTGTGACATCTGTACTGGGAGAAAACAGAAAGCTGTCAAGTCCTGCCTGGTGTGTCTGGCCTCCTACTGTGAAACTGACCTGCAGCTTCACAATAAACTCTACCATGCAAAGCAACACAAGCTTATTGATGTCACCAGCTGTTTGCAGGACAACGTCTGTTCCCACCACTACAAACCCCTGGAGATCTACTGCCGTACCGACCAGCAGTGTATCTGTTATCCCTGTTTGATGGATGAACACAGACGCCATGACACTGTCTCAGCTGTTGCAGGAAGGGCGGAGATGCAGGTCAGACTGGAAATGGTCTTATATAAATTATGAATTTTATATAAAGTAAAAGGTTTTGGTCTCATGTAAATAATTTACATTAAAAGAGATTATGATTAAGGCTAGTACACACTAAAAAAATAATTTGTTGGGTTTACTTAAAAAAATTATCGTAACAATTTGCATTCCTCTTTTTAAGTTATGCCAAAGTTGGCATAATTGAGTAAATCCAACATATAATTTTAAATAAGAGTAATGTAACAGTTTAAGTGCAACCAACATGGTTTGATTTTACCTCTACAAACATAATTAAGTTGAATCAACTCAATATTAATTAAAATGTTCTGATGATATTAAGTTGTCAAATTGTTCCATTTCAGTTACTCAAACTTTTTTTTACTTATATTCTACTTATAAATATGCATGCAAATTGTTACGATAATTTTATTGAGTATTAGTAACTTAATCACAATGAATCAGTCATTTCAGTTGCTCCAACTGATCAAAATTTTTATTAGAAAACCTTAAAAAGCAAAAGGTTTTGTTCCAACCATGAATCCCTATAAACTTTGCTGAAAATTTAGATAAACCATAAGACATTGAAATTGAAGACTTATTTCAATACAATGATTGGCAATATTAGCATGTACAGGTGTGACTATTATTTGGACTGAAAGAATGGCTGGTGTATTATACAGTCACTTTGGGGTAAAAACTGCACTATCCTGATGAGGACTGTGAGGTGCTTTTAAAACAAACAAAAAAAAACCCCACAAAATAAATAAAATAATGGAACAGCGCTACAATGCCACCTGAACTAAAACACTGTAGCACAACCCATTTTTCTTCTTTTTCTTTACGAAAGAAGTTTACATTTTAGTGACATTACCCTTGGGCTGGCTTTCAGTCTATCTGTTTCCAGAAATATCTTTTGGAATACCTTAAAGTGTTCTTCGGTTCTTAGGGATAGCTGAGGTTGAAGGCATATATTAGCCCCATTAGCAAGGCAAAGGCTCTTGGTACATCTAGGTCGTTCAAGACATCTTTTCCTCCTATAACAATCTTCACACTGGCTGGGTGAGTCATGATTGCGCTTCTGATGACGATGATCTTCATAATTTTTCCAGTAAACTGCACTTCACCATCCTGGCAGATGAGTAATAAGTCAGCATACCAGTACTGTATGTTTTATCTAGAAATTACAGTAACACAATCATGTCATTACCTACTAAGTATTCTCTGAAGAGATCCTCTTCTTTTTCTTTCAGATACGCTAACAGGGAACAGATAACTACCTCTCTCCTTTCTACTGAGTGTCCAGTTGCTGTATAAAACCAGTTTTGGGACACTGCTGAAAGTAAAATTCATGCCCTCTTAAATTAAATTTCACAGGGAGCACCTGGAGCCTTTGCCAGGCAGCACAGAGCACAAGGCTGGGATCCACCCTGGACAGGAGGATTAAAAGAGATGATATCGGCTAATTAAATAAACTCATTTTTATCATCTTTTTTCCCATGAGTAGAAACAAATGCTCAAAACACAGAGGGAATTTCAGCAGAAAATTCAGATGAGAGAGAAGGAGCTGCAGGAGCTGAGAGAGGCTGTGGGCTCATTCGCAGTGAGTATGAACCTGAAGAGAAGATAACAGCTGGCTTGTAGGAACCATCTCAGGCTTGAATCGAGGCTTTTATAAGACGGCGACTTAAGTCCTTTAAGGTTTAATTAATGTAAGGTCACTGTGGGATATAATGAGTCAGGGATCTCCCGGGTGGGGGTGGGGGGGATAATGGCACTGGACAGGAGGGGTAAGCTAAAGTCTTTCTCAAACAGTCCTTAAATTATATTCCTCATGATAAATGGTGACATTTCATACACCTGTATAATGCAAAGAAACACCAAAAAAGTCACATATTAAACTGAGACCCAGTACTGACAACCAACCTGCCCCATACAGCCACCAGTCTCTGCCAAATCCCTGCAGCTGACAGTGTATGAGCTTAATGAGTGATCATTTCCAATCAGTGCTGGCTGGGTTTCAGTACCTGAGGCATCCAGCATCGTGACGCTCCAAACCCCAGCCCTGTGCTGTTTTTATACCTCCTGTCAGCTCACATCTCTATTGTACAATGAGGCTTTCTGGAGTCTCAAAAGGGCCAAATTGTAATTTACCATCCTCTGCTCCCTGTGTCACCAACAGAGATCAGCACAGTCAGCAATGGAGGACAGCAAGAAGATCTTCACTGAGATGATCCGCTCCATTGAGAGAAGATACTCTCAGGTGATACAGCTGATCAGAGATCAGGAGAAGGCTGCAGTGAATCAGGCTGAAGAAGACATGGAGAGACTGAAGCGGGAGATTTATGAACTGAAGTGGAGACACTCTGAGCTGGAGCAGCTTTCACACACAGAGGATCACATCCATTTCCTCCAGGTAACAGAACAGCTACCTTGGCAATAAGAAAACCAGAGTATTCAAATAGATGTATGTTTTCATTTGTATTTCAAATTGTTTGTCCTTTGTCAGAAATCAATGTTCAATTCAGTTTGATTGCAGTACACATCTGTTTTTATGAAGCCGTTTAATCAGACTGTGTGTCTGTAGTGGTGCCGGGTCCTTCTTGTCAGCCCTGAAGCTTCATTTGGATCTGGGATCTCTGTCTATCCACGTTGCTCTTTTGAGGATGTGAAGAAGGTGGTTTCTGAACTGAAGGATCAAGTGGAGAACGTTTGCAAAAAGAAAATGACAGAGATCAATCACACAGGTCAATAAATAAATACATATTCCTGTCTGTTCGTGTTCAGTACAGACCATGCAGAGCGAATATATAGTACAGTCAGCCTCACATTTTTGTGACCAAGTCAGTTTTTGTTTTCAGTATGATTTAATCTTTCAGAAAACTTTTCAAGTTGTAAGAATTATATTTCTGAAAAATGATATAATTTAAAATTAGTGAGAAATTTGCATTTTGTTTCACTCAGATTGACTATTGCATTTTTAAAATGCCCTCATAATGATAATACATTTGTGCTGATGTCTCCACAGTGAGTGAAGTCCATCTCCCACAAGTAAATTCCTTTTACTGACATCCCTGTTTCTCTCTGTCTCGTTCCAGTTACCAAAGACACCGTCCTACCGGTATTAGTGCCCAGGACCAGAGCAAATTTCTTACAATGTGAGTCTGTTCACACACACGCTTCTCTCTCCCTGTATGAGGTGGAGTGTGTTTTATTGTGTTTCGTTTTCTTCTGCTAGTGGAGCTTCTCTTTCTCTCTCCTGCTGCCTCCTGGTCTTTCACATTTACATGAGCTGTTTATGTCAGGAGCCTTTGAATCTCTTTGCAATGTGGCTGCTGATCTTTAATATTATTTTGCTTATCATATTGTTCTCTGATGCATCCCTGTTGTGAATATGACCTTATAAACATCCATCCATCCATCCATCCATCTTTTACTACTTATCCGGATCTGGTTGTGGGAACAACAGCCTAAGCAGGGAAGCCCAGACTTCCCTCTCCATGGCCACTTCTACCAGCTACTCTGGGGGAATCCCGAGGTGTTCCCAGGCCAGCAGAGAGACATAGTCTCTCCAGCGCGTCCTGGATCTTCCCCAGGACCTCCTCCCAGTGAGACATGCCCAGAACACCTCACCAGAGAGGAGTCCAGGAGACATCCTGACGATATGGTGGAGCCGCGGCTCTTTTCTGAGTCCCTCCCGAATGACTAACCTTCTCACCCTATCTCTAAGGGAGAGCCCAGCCACTCGTTCTTTCGGTCACTACCCACAGCTCATGACCGTAGGTGAGGGTAGGAACGTAGATCGACTGGTGAATTAAGGGCTTTGCCTTTTGGCTCTGCTCCTTATTCACCATGACAGACCGATGCAGCGCCCGTATCGTTGCTGACTCCGCACTGATCCACCTGTCGATCTCCTGCTCCATCCTTTCCTTGCTCGTGAACAAGACCCCAAGATACTTAAACTCCTCCACTTGGGCAAGGACCCCCTGCCCAACCGGGAGAGGGCTCTCCCGGCCCTTTTCCGACTGAGGACCATGGTCTCGGATTTGGAGGTGCTAATTCTCATTCCAGCCGCTTCACATTCTGCTGCAATTTGCTCCAGTGACAGCCAAAGGTCATAGTCCAATGAAGCTAATAGAACCACATCATCTGCAAAAAGCAGAGACCTAATCCGGAGGTCACCAAACTGGACACCCTTATCACCCTGGCTGCACCTAGAAATTCTATTAATAAAAGTTATGAACGGTATCGGTGACAGAGGGCAGCCCTGACAGAGTCCAATAAGTATGCCTACCCCTGCTTGGCGCCTTTCCCTGCGAACAACTCCAGGGTCCAACTCCAGGGTCCAACCTCCCTCAAGGAGACTGGTTCCAGAGTCCAAGCCATGTGTCAAGGTGAACCCTACTATATCTAGTTGAAACCTCACAACCTTGTGCACCAGCTCAGGCTCCTTCCCTGCCAGAAAAGTGACATTACATGTCTCTAGAGCTAGCTTCTGCAGCGGAGGACCGGACCGCCAAGGCAAGTCACAATGCACCTGACCCCCTTAGCCCCTCCAACAGGTGGTGAGCTCATTGGTGGGGGGACCCACGTTCCTTCTTTGGGTTGTGCCCGACCAGGCCCCATGGGTGTAGTCCTGGCTACCAGGCACTCACCATCGAGCCCCACCCCCAGGCCTGGCTCCAAGGGGGGGCCCCGGTGACCCACGTCAAGGAGAGGGAAAACGTTAATCTATGTTGTTTGTCATCATAAGGGGTCAAATGAATCGCACTTCATCTGGTTCCTCACGCAGGAGCTGTTTGCCTTGAGAGACCCTAACAGGAGCATAAAGCCCCAGGAAACTTAGCTCCTGGGATCATTGGGACACGAAAACCCTCCATTACGATAAGGTGTCGGCTCCAAGAGGGGTACTTATAAACATGAAACACTAAACATATATTTATTTATATATACTTTTACTTTTGAAAATACCTATAAGTAAGGTGTTTAGACATAGCAAAAATGTGCTCAAACTTCAGTAGTATAATGAGACCCAAAAGTCACCTCCTGATCACCACCTCGTGTTGCGTGCTGCTCCTTGTAGACTTTTCATTTTTGTGTCTGTATTTTTGTTATTGTCTCCGTTTGTACTGCCTATTCGCAGTTTCATTAAGTACGACCATACAACATTGATAAACATCGGAGCAACAAAGGCGTAAGTTGTGACTTTTCGACCAGGGGCTGCTCGCCACAATAACTCAAAACTAAGGTGGTGGACACGACTCACCCAATCATAGCCGGAGGACGTGGAGGAGAAAACATAGCGGAAGGGCGAAATGCCAAGTACTAAGACTTCCACTGCCAAGCATTTTCCTGGCTAATGTCCAGTAACTAACATCCAGACTTTGTCTTCAGCAAGATCTGCGTGGCTGTTGTGTTTTCTGCCTCACAGAAACATAGCTCACTGCCTGCACACTGGATTTGGCTGTCTAGCCAGATGGGTTCTCTATCTTCCGCGCTGATCGGTTGGTCTCTTCTGGGAAAAAGAGAGGTGGTGGGGTATGCTTCCTCATCAACAATGCATGGTGTACGGATGTGGAAGTGATCTCACAAAGCTGATCTCCAGATCTGGAGTGTCTAATTATCAAGTGCCGGCCGTTTTACCTGCCTAGGGAGTTTACAGCTGTGCACATGGCAGCTGTTTACATCCCCCCGCCAGCAAACACAAGGACCGCACTTAAGGAACTATACCGCCTCATTATGGACTGTGAGAACACACACCCCGAAGGTCTGGTCATCATTGCCGGGGACTTCAACAAAGCTAGCCTCAGGTTGGTTTACCCCAAATGCTACCAACATGTCTCCTACCCCACGAGGGGTGCTAATACGTTGGACCACTGCTACACCGCACACAAAAACGTATAGTTGAGGCGTGTAGAGCCGGCCGTGCGAGTGGCGCACTGCTGGACTCCGGAAGCGGAGGAGACACTTAGAGACTGCTTAGAGTTCTCTGGAAATCCGGACGAGTATGCCACAGTGGTCATAGGCTTCATTGGAAACAGGGGCGCCGCTAGCAATTTTGGGCCCTATGACAAAATATGAGGTTGGGCCCCCCTACCAGTGTTATTATTAATAAAGCAGATCTCTGGGGGCCCCTAAAGGGCGTGGGCCCCGAAAATCGTCATCGTTTACCCCCCCTTTACAGCGCCCCTGATTGGGAAATGTGTAGAAGACTGAGTACACAAAGTCTGTACGCGTCTTTCCCAACCAGATGCCCTGGATGTGTGCTGAAGTTTGCCAGTGGATCCAGGAGCGCAGTAGTGCGTTTCACTTCGGAGATACTCAAGCAGACAAAAAGAGCAGGTATGATCTCCAAGAAGCCATTAAATACGCAAAGCGTTAGTACGCCCACAAACTGGACTCTCAGTTTAACAGCATAGCAGACGCTCGTCGGATGTGGCAGGGCATTCAGTTGATCACAGACTACAAACCCCGGACACATGTGGCCACAGTTACCGCCGCGTCACACCTAGATGAGTTGAACGTGTTTTTCGTTCGCTTTGAGCTCGCTAACACGGACAATCACGTGCATCCCCCTGCAGTAAATCAAGACTCCAGCCTGAGGCTCTCCGAGGATAAAGTGAGGAGCACTTTTTCCCGACTCAACATCCGTAAAGCACCTGGCCCAGATGGAATTTCAGGTTGCATTTTAAAAACATGTTGCAACCAGCTAGCTGCTGTCTTTATGGATATTTTTAATACATCTCTGAGAGTTTCATCTGCCCCCACCTGCTTCAAGCACACAGCCATCATCCCTGTCCCTAAGAAAAATAAAATAGACTGCCTTAATGATTACCACCCAGTAGCACTTACTCCCATAGCCATAAAGTGCTTCGAGAGGCTGGTGCTAGGACACATCAAGGACATCATCCGTGACAGTCTGGACCCCTTTAAGTTTGATTCTCTTAGCAACAGGTCCACGGAGCATGCCATCTCCATAGCACTTCACACTACCCTGTCCCATCTGGAAAACATGAACTGTTATGCCAGGCTGCTGTTTGTGGACTACAGCTCTGCATTTAACACCATCATTCCCTCCCAGCTCATCACTAAACTCATGGATCTGAGGCTTAGCTCTTCACTGTGCAACTGGGTACTGGATTTCCTCACCGACAGACAGCAAGTGCGTATTGGTGGAAAAATCTCCTCCATCATCACCATCAGCACTAGCACCCCACAGGGAGTACAGCTCCAACACCATCCTTAAGTTTGCTGATGATACCACCGTAATAGGTCTCAACAGTGAGGACGATGAAACAGGACAACAACCTTTCCCTCAATGTCAACAGAACTAAGGAGATGATTGTGAATTTCCGCAAACAGGCAACAGAGCACAGCCTCATCTACATCGAAGGTGAGGCTGCGGAGCAGGTCAGCAGCTTTAGGTTCCTCAGAGTCACCCTCACTGATGACCTAAAATGGTCAAGTCACCCTGCGGCAATAGTCAAGATAACACAACAATGCCTCTACTTCCTCAGGAGACTGAGGAAAGCCCAGATGTCCCCCACAACCCTGTGCAGATTCTATAGGTGTACTGTGGAATCCATCCTGAACGTGCACCTCCAGATTTAGAAATAGTTTCTAGCAAACAGACTCATGGACAATCAGTAACCTTGTGTCACCTCCACTGCTACCCACACATATATTCCTGTCTCTGTCTCTATTTATTCCTGGGATTCTAGTCTTATTTATTTACTTATTTATAATTCACTTTATCATTCATTCACTTGTCGTCCTGTTGTCTTTCCGTCTTTGTTGTCTATGTTCACTGTCTGCAGGAGCAGATGCAAGCAAGCATTTCATTGAACATGGTACTCGTACTTATACACATGACAATAAAAAAAGAATTGAATTGAATT
This sequence comes from Mormyrus lacerda, assembly GCA_015163995.2. NCBI lineage: Eukaryota > Metazoa > Chordata > Actinopteri > Osteoglossiformes > Mormyridae > Mormyrus > Mormyrus lacerda. The sequence goes on from JAABNX020000042.1 coordinate 18,404,572, forward strand.
GATCTTCTCCTCCATCAGATTCCTGTCGGCTCACTCTGGACCCCAAAACAGTAAATGATAACCTCCATCTGTCTGATGGGAACAGAGTGGTGACATGGAAGGAAGAGACACAGTTATATCCTGATCACCAGCAGAGGTTTGACTTACGTTATCAAGTGCTGTGTACAGAGGGTCTGACTGGGCGCTGCTACTGGGAGGTTGAGTGGAGTGGGATTGTGGTTGCGATAGCTGTCACATATAAAGGGATCACCAGGAAAGGAGGGTCTTATGATAGCAGGCTTGGATACAATGACAAATCCTGGTGTTTGTCCTGCTCAACCTCCAGTCACTCATTCTGGCACAATAATGAGGAAACTGCAGTATCTGCCCCCCCCTCCTACAGGATAGGAGTGTACCTGGATCACAGGGCAGGAACTCTGTCCTTCTACAGCGTCTCTGACACAGTGACCCTCATGCACAGGGTCCAGACCACATTCACTGAGCCCGTCTATCCTGGGTTTTTACTTTGGTACAGTACAGCCAAACTGTGCTAAGTAAGCTAACTAACATCTCTTTAAATATGGTGTATTTAATCTTTTATGTGAAAAATGGAAATAATGAATATAAAAATAAATATAATAAAAGAACGATTTTACAGATGTCTTGTAAATTTTGCCCATTTATAAGTGGAAGTTTTTACGTCAAATTTCTGTGCAGTAACCTCGAACCTTGATCCCACCTGTATGTGTGTATTTCTTTAAATAACAGTCACAAGTTTTGTTAGCATAATGTCCAAAATGATTCTGTCAAATTAAAATCATTATTTTTGTAAAACAATATTTTTAATGCTGTCATTTATACTTTTTATGGATATTAAAATCACTATAAATTCATCAGTCATCATGCTTTTGTCATGTAAGATACTTGTATGAATATCTATGAGACAAAAATTGATTCATCACGGATGATGCTTTATTTCTTAAATCATTTATGTATTTTACTCTGTTATCATTTGGGAATGAATTAATATAACATTTCAGCATTTTACATTCTTTTCTTACTCTGACTATCATTCTGCATGTTGCTGTTATATGAATACATACAAACCTGTGCCCTGTGCTTCCTGGGATAGACTGAACTGTATAAAGTGGTTATCAAACATGGATGGAGGTTTATACCCAACACGTGTTGAGTGTATCTCCCTCTGGATCAGTGGACTGTGAGCCTTGGGCCAAGACATCACAAGATATTATGAAACAAACCACAAAACCCCCCAAAGTATCCATGTGTGTATATTTTAGAATCAAGATTAGTGACAATAAAAATGACATGGGTGATGTGAAAGTCAGCTCTGTTAGCTGACACTGTTCAGATGTGTCTGGTACATTTCATACAATCTCAGTGGGGTCATGTAAACTTATAAAATGTCAACATTTGTAGAAGTCACCGACTAACCTTGTCAGGGTTAAACAGGAAACCAATTTAGCAGAAGTGGCTCCACAGGCATTTGGAGGGTCTGACACGGGAAGTGAATTCTCTGCATACCAGGCTAACTGTCTGTTCCTTTAATATGCCTCAGTGCTCTGTGGGTGATGGTGCTGAAGGCTGATCTGAAGTCGATGGGTAACATGCTGGCAGAGGTGCTCCTCTTCACCTGCTGTTCTTGACTGAGGGTGAGAGAGAGAGAGAGAGAGAGAGAGAGACAGCACCATCCACTGACCTGCCCCTCTGTACCCAAACT
>JAABNX020000042.1:18458456-18468517 GCA_015163995.2 Mormyrus lacerda
TGCCATGGCTAATAATCAAATCAAGGGTATGGTTACAGGCATGAGTAGGCCCGACTACATTCTGACATACACCTAGATGAACGAACATGTGATCAGCACATAACTAACGCTTACTTTCTGGTTAGTTAATACTTTAAGTAAGAAGATACTACTACATTTTTTTGTGCCTCTTCAAATTAGGTGTTACAATTTACGTGTGCTTCATTGTATATATTGTACTGGCTTTATTGTATATATTGTACTTGTATGTACTTTTTAAAAAATGGTTAGTTGGGGTATACAGTGATACTTCAATGATTTATTTGTATGTTTATATTGATTATATTTAATTTGGCAGTAGATTACGCAATTTGCACTTTTAAGTTTTTAAGTAACAGTTAAAAAGTTGGTAACTGATGTTGGATTGAGCATTTGGGGTTTCCTAACCTGAGATTAGATAGGACAATAATAAGATAGGATTCCTAAAGTCAAATATTTGCTGTTGTAATACCATTTTGGGAAAAATCCTATCTTATACTCTTATATCTATACCTATCTTAAGACTTATGTTAGGATGTTTCTGTAATATGGCCCCAAAAGAATAAATTCGGAATGGGAGAAAAATTATGCATTTTTTTAAAGTAGATACTGCCTTATAGTGTCGTACATGGTGTCGTATTTTGCACCATTAATGCTGAAAGGTACATATAGGTTTTGGAGCAACATATGCTGCCATCCAAGCAACATCTTTTTCAGGGATGTCCCTGCTTATTTCAGCAAGACAATGCGAAGCCACATTCTGCATGTGTTACGACAACGTGGCTTCATTGTAAAAGAAAGTGGGTATTACAGTAGACTGACTTGCCTGCAGTCCGGACCTGTCTCTCGTTGAAAATGTTTGTTTGGCGTATTATGAAGCGCAAAATACGACAACGGAGACCCCGGACTGTTGAGCAACTGAAGTTGTACTGTACATCAAGCAAGAATGGGAAAAAAAATTACAAATTCCAAGTGTTACAGGCATCAAATTCAAAATAAATGAAGATTTGCAAAACACATTAAAGTTTATCAGTTTGAACATTAGATGTTTTGCCGTTTGTAGTGTATTAAATTGAATATAGGTTGAAAAATATTTGCAGATCATAACTCCTATCTGCCACATATTTGGTTGAAACTGGACAAGTGCCATGTCTAGCAGAAAAAGAACATTTTATGCATTGTTATATAGATTGTAGCAAATAAATTTATTACTACTTAAATACTACTGATAGTATTTGCGCACTTCACTCAAGCTTCTGGCTTTGCAGGTGTTGGAGACTTTTTCCTTTGTCGAAACAGAGACCAGGAGACGTTGGGATATCTTTCTGGCAGAAGTTACTCTTTATTGAGAACTCGCCATGCGTCGCTGTAGTCATCCAAGTCTGAGTAAAACTCAGCTCGGCAGAGTTTATATGTTTCAAAGGGGGGAGGGATACACAGAGGTGGAGACAATCTAAATAAAGCATAGTATAGTCCAGGAATCAGCCTGGAAGTTCCCCAGCCCTGATCTCATCAGCATAGCAGTGCCTTTCAAATGTCTCTCCAGGTGTTAATCTAATTAGCCTGACAGTATCACTCAGACCTTCACATTATCATAGCGACAAAGGCACAGTCTGGCCTTGAGATTAGCATTCACCTTTACTTTGGGCCCCTACCCAGTGGTCAGGAAGTCCATAAAGATGAAATGTTAATGTCTCAGACACCTGGGCTCCCAGACTTGATCTTATTAGAATGTCACCATCTTTACCTCCAACTGTAAACCCAATGTACCTATCTCTTTCAGTTCATATACTATTATGTTGGAAGGTAGATTAAACAATTTATAAATCTGTGATCCTACACAGGCACTTAATTAATTCAAGGCACAGCAGGAGCACAACTTAATTTATTCAAGAGCTTGGAATGGCAAATTAAGAACAAGAAAAAAGTAAATTGTGTACACATGGTAGGGTCTTTGCGAGCTTGATTTAGTATTCTGTTCACATGATTGTGTACGTAATTTAGAACGTAATGCCCACAAAATAAAACAAAAAAATGTTTATGACCCCTCCATGGCTCTGTTTATACCATGCTGCATTTGTTACAGTTCTTACTGTTATGTCACGGAAAATATTGGTCATGGTGCTAAAGGGAAATAAATAGATATTTAAACCTGAAAAGAAAATAAATAATTCTATAAACGAAAGTTTATGAACAAACTTCATATTGGCTGGAAAAAGCCAGCTATATATACATTTATAAGCCAGCTATATATACATTTATATTAAAATGATTGAAATCTAATTGGCTGTTGGAGACTCCTCCCACTTTCCCAAACCTTTAGCCCCAGTCAGCCATTGACACACTGCCATCAAAAGTCTGAAAATGGCACCAGTTTAAATTTTCCCAGGGAAGTCAATGAGGGAATTCTGATTGGCTGTTGGAGGCTCTGCCCACTTTTTCAAATTTTTTGTCGCAGTCACCCATTGACCAACTGTGCAAAGTTTGGGGACCCTGCCATCAAATGTTTGAGAATGGCAGCATTTAAAATTTGACTTTTAAATTCAATGAGTGAAATCTGACTGGCTGTGGGAAGCTCCACCTACTTTTCAGAACCTTTTGGTGCAGTCACTCGTTGACCAGGAAAGTTTGAGGATCCTGTCATCAAAATTGAAAATAGCAGCAGTTTACCTTTTCCCATTAAAGTGATTAGGTGAATCTAATTGGCTATGGGATGCTCTGCCCACTTTTCCAAACCTTTAGGCACAGTCATCCATTGACCAACTGTGCAATGTTTGGGAACCCTGCCATAAGTGTGAGAATGGCAACAGCAAAAGTTTGTCTAGAATAGAAGATGATACCTGTAAATGATGACATAGTTGATAGATTTTTATACACATTATGCATAGGAATTTTACACATACGTCTGTTGTTAATTTGTAACTATAATCCTTTAATTGCAAGGGGTAAGTAATAATATGAATCAGGGTTTAGTAGTCATTCACTGTCTAATTTAAATATGCATAAAATAGAAAATAGATAACCCTTTTAAAGGCTAACCATTTTTTTTGTTTGATTCAATTTTGTTGTGGTTGCTACCTTCAGTGTGCAAGTTCAAAGCCCACAAGCGCTGTGCTGTCAGAGCCAACAACAACTGTAAATGGAGCACGCTTGCATCCATCGGGAAGGATATCATTGAGGATGAAGATGGGGTACGACATCTATGCCAACATAAATAGATGCACATGTTTTCATATTTCATCTTTTTTTTGCGCATGTTTTCACAGCATTACATTGCCTCAAAGCACCTTACATTATCCCTGCCCAAAGCCTCCAGTGTGCAAGCCAGAGACAACAGTGACAAAGAAAAACTCCCTAGTAGGAAGGACCCTTGGGAGCAACCAGACTCAAAGGGGGAACCCATCCTCCAGGCGCCAGCAGCGGAAGTCAAATGAACAAAATTATGAAATCATAACTTATAAAGTCCAAATTTTAAGATTTGAGTTTAAATGTGGAGGACAGGCAGGTGATGTTGCTGTTTTTGATGGCACGATGAACAGTGGTACAGCAGCACAGGGAGGAGAGACAAACATGGAAACATAAATCTGGAAAATATTGCACTTATACTATAGTAATAACAACTTTATTGATCCCCATGGAGAAATTCTTTTTTACGCCTCCCTCAACTTGCTTGTTGTAGAGCAAGCTGTCCACTAATGGCAGCCATAAGTTAAGTGTGTTGGATACACATCGCGATCACCAACCTAAAGTTAAAATTTAAAGCCCCTGACCACCGGTGTGTGTTTATGCACATGAGCGTGAACAAACATTTAATAATAATAAAAACTTCATTGATCCTTGTGAGGAAATTTTTTTTTTACACCTCCTTCAACTTGCTCTTTGTAGAGCAAGCTGTCTGTGAAGAGCAGCTAAGTTTGAACCTGCAACCTTGTGATTACAAGCACACAGGCTTAGCCCACTGAGCCACATGCAGTGATACTGACATTGTTATATTCTGCAGTATTTTAGAAGGACATTACTTTAAAAAAGTTTTTTTGTCCCTGTTTGACCATGGATTCCAGACCAAATTTATGTACAGCTAATGGTAGTGCTGTTTTTCTACCCTCAGAGAAAGACTGTTTGCATCTCATTGAATTCCTATATTTTGATTTCTGTAGATCTCAATGCCACACCAGTGGCTGGAAGGGAACCTGCCTGTTAGTGCCAAGTGTACAATATGTGACAAAACCTGTGGCAGTGTGCTTCGCCTGCAGGATTGGCGTTGTCTCTGGTGTAAGGCTATGGTGAGTGTGCGCATTTGCATGATTTTGTCCATCTATGTGTGTGTTTTTATGGTTTTACTTTTATCCAAAGTAGTCTTTTATAGCTTATTGTTTTCCTTTTTGTACCACTTGATGTATTACTGTACAGATACTGTATTTATCGAGTCATAAATTAAGTACTTTTCTTAAAAGTAGTACAGATATGGTTTGAGTTCATTACATAACAGTTGTCTTTCTCCCAGGTTCATACAGTATGTAAAGAGCAGCTGTCCAACAAGTGTCCTCTGGGTCAATGCAAAGTATCTGTCATTCCCCCCACAGCACTCAATAGTATTGATTCAGATGGTGAGTGTTTATATTTTTCATTGTTTTTTATATTATTTTCCTCCTGTTGGACATTTTTGTTTTTCCCAATATTTGTAGCCTGAGAAAAGAATCAAAATGGAAGCCTAAAACTTTGTCTGCTACAATTTTACCTGACTGGTTTGATTTTTCTTGACTGTACGGTTACTAGAAAAGAAAAAATGGCACGTTGAACATTTTAAACATGAAATCCTCATTGTACACTGAAGGATTGATTGGTTTTGTATTCTTGCATGAATTATTGCTTGACTCAAGCATATCAAAATATTTTTGTTTGAATGTATACCCATTCTAATGCAGCTGCCATTTGTTTGCAGGGTTCTGGAAGGCCTCCTGTCCCCCCTCTTGCACAAGTCCCCTTCTTGTCTTTGTCAACTCTAAAAGTGGGGACAACCAGGGTGTCAAGTTCTTACGTCGATTCAAGCAGCTGCTCAATCCTGCTCAAGTGTTTGACCTCATGAATGGAGGGCCACACCTGGGGTTGGTCACATATTGTCAGAGAACATTTTAGAATGTTGTGCAGAAGCTTATACATGTGCTTTTAAATTTGTAAAGACTATCTGCCTCTTCTAGTTTACGGCTCTTCCAGAAGTTTGACACATTTCGGATCCTAGTTTGCGGAGGGGATGGCAGTGTAGGCTGGGTGCTCTCAGAGATTGATGCTCTGACTCTACACAAGCAAGTAAGCCTGATTCTGTTCCATTTTTGTCAGTACGTCATAGAAACCAATGCAGTTTTTAATTTGCAATGGGGAACATTTGTTATCTGGGTAACCTACGTTCATCTGTTGATGATTGTTCCAATTTCAACAAGGAACTTGTGAAACTGAATAATGAAAGCAGACATAAATCTGGTCTCTGCATGTTATTTTACTGTTAGTTTGACTTGTATGAAAAGGGGTATTCCTGAAAAAATATCCTCTTGTGAAAATCATGTAATCTGAAATCAAAAATACGTACACTTAAGAGATGTTCCACATTCTGATTTTGTCCATTTATTATGAAGTGTAACGAAAATCTGTGTGTTTTTTTTTTCATTTTGACTTGTATTTTGTAAAATAATCCGTTAAGGTGGGGTTTGAACTTCTATGTTGAGGTGCAAGTGATTTTTATCTGATCTGGTTGCAGTGCCAACTAGGTGTTCTGCCCCTGGGCACAGGGAATGATCTGGCACGGGTGCTGGGCTGGGGGTCTGCATGTGATGATGATACCCAGCTACCACAGATCTTAGAGAAACTGGAGAGAGCCAGTACAAAGATGCTGGACAGGTAAGAGAATCATGAGAAAGACAGGAATGAACTGGGTTAAAAAGACACATTGGCAGTTCATTTGTGCTTGAGCAGGGCTGTTGCCTTTCTTCATAGATGGAGTATTATGGTATATGAGACAAAAATTCCACGACAGCATTCCAGTTCAACAATGGCAGAAGACTGCAGTGATGACTCTGAGGTACAATAAGTGGTGATTTCTTTAAGATATCAGGTCAAGCAAAGCTTCAGCAAAAAAAAAGAGAATTAAAGGAAATGTGACATTTGTTTCACATAAGATATCAATTTAACCAAAAAATTGTGGGTGTTCAAATAATATCTATCAAAGTATTGTACAAAACAGCACAACTCCTGGGTTGATAAAAGCAAAACATTTTCTGCCTCACTAAGCTCATGGACTTCAAGATAAGATAAGAATCTATTGTTATTCTCCAAAACAGAAGGTAATGAGAATGAAATTGTAGTTTCCCCAGGAGTCTAGACCAGATGGGGGTATAGGGTTTAACCAGAAGTAATAAAACAATAAAGAAAATGAAACAATGAAATGTACAAAATAAACAACAAGATGTACATTGCACAATATTTGATCCACGGGTATTGGTGCAGCAGCAAGTAGCCAAATAGTGCAATAGGCGGTTAGTGTTATGTGTGTGCTAAATTGCAATACAATGTACACTAATACTGAAGGCAGTGATAGTGAGGTAGGCTGGACGATATGGCCTAAGAATAATATACAATTCTGATTTAGAGGTAAGAAAAAAGCATGGAAAGACATTCAAATAAGCTGCATAATTTTTTTCATGTGTACTGCTGTATAGATGGGGAAGGGCTACTTTGGTGAAATACTTTCGACTTCTTAGTTCCTACCTGGGGTCAGTTTTATTTAGCATCTGAATGAACTTTTTTTCCATCTTTGGGAATATGAAACATCACCACATCTGTAATTTCTTTCACCCTGGATCCCTTATCATCATTTGGGAATGAATATGAAAAGGACGTCACTGTTATTTCCTGCTTTTTTTGTTTGGAGGCTGTGGCTAGTTTGCATGTCTCACAGAGCTACACACTCCTGTCAGTTGGCTGTGTGCCTCTGTATAAGATACTGAAATAAATTTGTTGTGCTGCTACCTTTAGTAGCCAGATTTCGGACAAACTTTACAGCGGGAAGTGGTTTGTCCTGGGGCAGACTTTGTATAACCAAACCACTTCCAAATGACTAAGGAGATGCTGCCAATTTTTGAGACTTTAAGACTCTTCACTTGTTGACGCATGTGTTGCCAGCTTGGTATTGTGTGTTGGTGTTCGGTATGGTGGGGGTGGGGTCACAGAGAACATTCTGGTATGCTATAATTCATGGAGCCCCTGAATTAAAAAAAAAAAAAAAAAAGTTATGCATTGCTTACAGTGATCACAGTCTTAATGATCAACTTCTTAACTGGATCAAAAAGTTTGGGACAGAATTATTCCTGTACAAATACTGTTTAAATAATTCACTTATTGTGATCAATTAGTCCACTTACCGTTTTCATTTAGGGTTTTTTTTATATACATGATAACATAAAAAAATCAAAAGAATGGAAATTCTTTTTTTTAAACTTTACTTTGATAGCTCTACTTCATTATGACTTCATTATGAGATTCAACCAGAGATTTAAAATGTAGAAAGGCATGCATTTATTTCTACCACTACAGCTAACATGACAGACATTACACTTAACATAAAGCAAACATAAAATAATGGAATAAAATCAATGAGCAGGATGGAATATGGGAAGGCAGTAATTAAATTAATGGGTACCCTTGAAGGTTAATGCTGTTCTACACAGCAAGCTCTCGATCTTGGAACCCAAAATTATAAAACGGATGGACAGTACAGGTCAGATTATCAAATCAATGAAAGGGAGTTTACATGGTTGCAGATGTAGTCTCTGCAAGTTGGAGAGGTGATGAGATGGAGTGTGAGGTCTGGAGAGGCTCTCTGCGTGGTGCATTTTTCACGTTGTCTAGCGGCGTGTCTAGTAGTGTTCGGATTTTCTCCCCCTTTCGGCGGTTGTTCTGCATATGGGTCAATCTTTAGGTTCTCTTCCATCCCCGGAAGAATCTGAGGTGTGTGATTTTAAAGTCTAAAATCCATGAATATTGATCATTGGGAATTCAACAGTCGGACCAGTAATAGGGGACATCCAACTGGAGTCCTGGTCTAGAGGTGTGTATAGCAGTCCAATGGATTTACGACCATATACTAAAGTAACTTTAGAGCTAATTTTGACTAAAGTATACATGCATTACAATTTTGAGCTTAACATGGAATAATTACAGTAATTTGATATTCGTGTTTAACAGCACATATATTGATTCATTCATTCGATTTAAGGAATGGATGAATGTAAAAATAAAAGTAATGTACCAAAATGGCTGAGTCTCAGGAATGGGGGGTCCTCTGAATTAGTTTATGCAAAGAAAATACTCTTCTATAAGTCTTATAACAAAGTGAGACAAAGTGATAACTATGATACATGGCTGCATTTTTTTAAATGTTCTCTATTTTCTCTAAGGTAGACGTGAGGATATGAGTGGATATTTGCATGTATATGACTATAACTATATATATATATATACACACACAGTTGTGTTTAAAATAATAGCAGTCCAGCATCACTAACCTGATCAATGTTTTTGGTAGAAATTATATTTCTACATGGCAAATAATTTACTAGTAGGTGTAGTAGAGTAATGAAATACCAACAGACCCAACAGTCATGACATGCATGCTGCTGATTCTGTGTAATTGAATAATTCATTGAAAGGGGCATGCTCAAAATAATAGCAGTGTGAAGTTCAATTAGTGAGGTCATTCTGTGAAAAACCAGGTGCCGGTTATGGGCCTTTCTTAAGGAAGGAAGGCAGCAAATGTACATGCTGGTTATGGTGCATTTCTCTTTGAAATTCTGAGTAAAATGGGTTGTTCCAGACATTGTTCAGAAGAACAGCTGTTCAAATCACAAAAGTTGATTGGAGAAAACATGTGAAAGAAGTGCAGAAAACGAAAGGCTGCTCAGTTAAAATGATTGCAAATGCTTTAAAATGACAACCAAAACCTGTAAGACATGGAAGAAAACTGAAAACTGACATTTGAATGGATTGAAGAATAGCCAAAATGGCAAAGACTCAGCCAATGATCAGCTCCAGGAAGATCAAAGAAGGTCTAAAGTTACCTGTGAGTACTGTTACAATTAGAAGACGCCTATGTGAAGCCAAGCTAATGGCAAAAAGCCGCCTCAAAGTCCCTTTGTTGGGAAAAAAGGCATGAGCTGGAGAGGTTGCAATTTGCCAAAAAACACATTGCCTGGCCTATAGTGAAATGCTGCAACATTTTGCGGACTGATGAAAGCATGATTGTTCTTTTTGGGTCCGCAAAAAGTGACCACAGACAGTTTGTCAAATGACCCCCAAACACTGAATTCAAGCCACAGTACACGGTGAAGACAATGAAGCACGTACGGTGCAAGCATTATGATATAGGGATGTTTCTCATACTATGCTTTTGGGCCTATTTATCATAAACCAAGGATCATGGATCAGTTTGAATACCTCAAAATACTTAAAGAGGTCATGTTGCCTTATGCCAAAGAGGAAATGCCCTTGAAATGGGTGTTAATAAGACAACTAGCCCAAACACACCAGTAAACAAGCAACATCTTGGTTCCTGACAAACAAGATTGACGTTATGGAGTACCCAGCCCAATCCTTGGACCTTAATCCAACAGAAAACTTGTGGGGTGACATCAAACACGCTGTTTCTGAGGCAAAGCCAAGAAATGTAGTCCAGTCATCCTGGGCTGGAATACCTGTTCACAGGTCCCAGAAGTTGGTCGACTCCATACAACAGATGTGCAGCAGTTCTCAGAAACAGTGGTTATACAACTAAATATTAGTTCAATGATTCAAAGGTAGGCAAAATCTTAAAACATTTTTCTGTTCATACAGTTAATCTTTGAGTTTGTAAAGAAGAATGTGGACACTGCTATTTCTATCAATGCGTTCCCTCAGTTTATAAACCATACCCACGAATTATTAAACTGTTCCCTCGGTTTAACAAATCGTGCCCACGGATTAATAAACCGTACCCACGAATTTCCAATCCGTGCGCT
>JAABNX020000042.1:18468617-18485472 GCA_015163995.2 Mormyrus lacerda
TGGGATCTTCTGAAAGCTTTCCATTGATGTATGGTTTGATATGATAGGACAATATTTGGTCAAGATACAACTCTTTGCAAATCTTTATTAAAATGAGAAAATCACTTTTAAAGTTGTCCACAGAAAGCACTTAGCAATGCATATTACTAAAAATATGTTTTGAAATATTTACAGTAGGAAATTTACAAAATATCTTCTTGGAACATGATCTTTAGTTAATATCCTAATAAAAAATCTAATTTTGACCCATACAACGTGTTGTTGGCTATTGCTACAAATATACCCATGCTACTCATTTCTTGTGATTAAAGATCATCTACTTACACAAGACAGTTCAGCTTCACATATAGTAAATTCATTCATAAAAATGTTTTAGTGGCAGAAAATATAGTTTAATAATTTATGATAATATTCATAAGAAAGCTTAAAACAAAATGAATCAAAGTGAAATTGCACCATCGTTTGGTAAAAGAAATAGGCTAATGAAAGGGACAATAAAATGAATAGTACATTTAATTTTATTTAATTAAAAGGTTAGTCAAAACAGATTGTCTTTTACATTTTGGACAGAATGAGGCGGACATCTTCTTTGCGCACATGAAGTCCTTTTTCCTTGCATTTACTGTACATCCATCTATAACCATGCAATACGCCTGAGCCTTGGAGCTCTTCTCTAATAAACTGAATAACAGCAAATAAGTTGTCAAAAATTTTTCTGCAAAAAAGTCCATTTCTATTTAAGATTTTTTTAAGTGTCTTCATGCTGATAACAATCCCATGTTTAACACTTGAAATACAAAGGATTTCTTCATACTTTAGACCCAGGTCAAAGTAATGTTGAATTAGTCCAAATCTATCCATCTTATAGGGTAAGGAATAAATGATGTGAGCTTAAAGTGGATGGAAGCCTAAGGGTAGACAGACAGAGAGAGAGAGTCAGGGTTATTTAATAGGTTATTTAAAATAAAGCATTCATGAATTATTTTATGAAAAACATACTGTCTTAAGTGCACTCACTTAGAATTATAAAAAAAAATAATGTTGATAAAAATAGTAATAAATATGTATTGATTTGTATTGTATTGATTGATTTGTATTATTGTTGTGGTTGTTATTTAATTATTACTATTTTTATTATTACATTTAGGCATTTCGAATAAACTTTTATCCTTAAAGAGGAACAAAGCAATTAGTATAAACTGTTTGTCATATAATAATAAAGAGCTAAGATCATGCCAAACAAGATTTTGACACACATCATTCTTATTAAATTTCTGTATTCCACCATGTACCCGTTAGAATCACTGTAAGCATACAGTTAAAACAAGCTGATGTTTTCCACTTAATAATACACAATAAAACAATATACAATTAGATTCATTAACACGTACCTGGGAGTTTGCTATTCTTCTAAAATGAATCCAATGAGTACAGTTTACAGTCTAGTGGGAACAGATTGATGAATCTGTGGGTACGGATTCAAAAACCGAACGTTCGGTTTACAAAATTTGAGCGCACGGATTGGAAATTCGTGGGTACGGTTTATTATTCCGTGGGCACGATTTGTTAAACCGAGGGAACAGTTTAATAATTTGTGGGTACGGTTTATATACTGAGGGAACGCATTGCAAATCCGTCACCACGGATTGTTTTTTTTTTCTCCTGCAGGTCACGCTGCGGGCCTTTCCTTCACTTTCTGTAAAGGAATAACACAATTTTCTCGTTTTAATTCGGAATAGAATTTGTAGTGTTCCCAATGCATTTGCTTGTATGGAAGTAAAAACTATTACAAGGATTGTCAGCTTTATTATATTTTTAGATACACTGCTATTATTCTGAACTGTATATATATGTATACAGACGTAGACAAATTTTCTATTGTAATATTCAGTTTTTGTAGTTTGATAAGTTGGTTTAACGTTTAAGAGAGGAGTTAGATTGTTTTAGACAGGCAGTTTTAGATCTAGAACCATTAATGTTTGTTGTTACAGTGCAAGCTCACTTATGAAGAATTCACTGCTAGTTAGCCTATCCGCTCGGCTTGAACTGTAAATGGTCACATCACAATCTCTCATGGAAAGCCATTTAAGAATAGTCCAATGTTTTTTTTCTCAGCCATTGTTGAGTACTTTTAGCTATATGTTTTTGGTCACTATCCCGTTGGAGGACCCATGACCAGTGACTGAGGCTGAGCTTTCTGACACTGGGTAGTATATTTTGCTTCAGGATGCTTTGGTATTCTTGAGGCATCATTGTGCCCTGCACAGATTCAAGGTTAAGATGTTTTATCTTTCCCGCACCTAAATGATTTAGCGATGTCAGAGTCCGGAAACATCGTCTGAAACAATTCACAGATTTCGTCATTCGCACTATAGGATTGGTGTCTAGTCACGACGTGGAGAACCCAGAACACCTCTGCTCTTAGCGTTGGCTCTGATCCAAAAGCGACACGGAGGTCGCTCGCGAGGGTTGCGGAGCTGCAGTGTGGGCCTTGCCTAGGCTGTGTGGAACCACCAGATATTTGGCAGAATTGGCTGATGGCTGTCGTTTGCTGGAGACCCTTCACAGTAGTCAGATGTTTCTGACTTTTTTCACGAGACGTTAGGGCTCGTACACCTAACATTCCCAGTTTAATCGCTTTCTTGCATAATAAACAGTATGCTTAAAATGCATTGTTAGCAACTGGCCTTAACCAATCCTTATGTTCAGTTTTTTCAAGCTAAGTATCGCTAAACCTGCACTTCCCCATAGCTAAAACGTAAACTCGGTTTTACGTCTGTGGTAGCATACAGTACAATCCGAGAGAGACTCGTGCCAATAACAGAATTAAAGCTGATTGGCTGTTGCATGTTGGTCTCATTTGTAGTCATAATACAGCGAATTATATTTGTACTAGTGAAACAAAAAACTACGACACCACGGAATCAATCAAGCAAAATTGACAAAAACAAAAACAGAAATAGAATTAAAATGAGCTTTACATAGACATTGGAAAAATAAGACCTGTGGAAAAAGTATTTAAGACCTAGAACAGCGAATTTAAGACTTTTTAAGGCCTAAAAATTAGTTTTTTAAATTTTAGACTTTTTAAGACTCTGCGGAAACCCTGGTAACCAAACAATGACAACATTAACCCCCACACAACCCTAACCATAAGTAGCCAAACAAAGTACAGTAAAACTTTGGATTGCGAGTAATTTGGTTTGCAAGTGTTTGCAAGACAAGCAAAATTTTTAAATAAATTTTAACTTGATAAACGAGCGAGGTCTTGCTATACGAGTATTACGTATACGCTTTGTCTACCTAGAGTCACGTAATCACCGAGGGTTCTTGTCTTTCGCTCTCTCTCACTCTCTCTCTCTCTTTTTAATACTCTCTCACTGTGGGATTGTTGGTAATCGTGTCCAATGCTCAGTCTCAGTTAGCGTGCTTCACTCGTATAGTCAAAATTCAGTAGAAAATCACTACCCAAATTAGGGCGTAGCAGTACAAGAGATGAATCTGATTAAGGGCAGTGCAATGTCCACATTTCTGCGAAATCGAAAAAAAGGTAAAAGCAGCTGTCATTAATTAAAGTCACACAAAAAGAAAAAGATTCCAGTGAGCCAACAGACAGCAATGATTCTGTTATAGTGAAAGTCGCCCTACAAATAACCCTCTTCCTCTCATCTCTATCTCCCTCACACCATCCCTGATTCTTTTCAAAGGTAAAGTGCAGGTTAATTTCTTTTATGTATTTGTACTTTATATTTTGTATTCATCATTTTTATATGAATATTATAATGGTTGTGGAACGAATCATCTAAGTTTCCATTATTTCTAATGGGAAAATTCGCTTTGATATACGAGTGCTTTGGATTACAAGTACAGTACAATTAGTTTTCCAGAACTAATTATGTTCACAATCGGAGGTTTTACTGTATAAGATTTATGCCATGTTTAGTTTTTTTGTATGTTTTATTGCATGTTTTATCGTAGTCAAACTTTTTTGTAAAACAGCGTTTCCCCTAGTAGAAACCAAAAAATTATCCCCACATCAAAATAACTGGTTATTATCAATTTGTGGGGACATTTGGTCCCCATTATGTAATATATACCTGACCCACACACACAGAATATATAAAATTGAGAACAAAGCTTGAGGTCTGGGTTTAGGGTCAGGTTATTTATCTGCCACTTGAAAATTGTCTTCATAAAATTAGGTTCAGACATTGATACAGATTACCAGCTGTTAGCACTGATTAGCTCCACTGAATGGGTTAAATGACATTGTTAATCACCCATGCTAATTTTCACTGAAGAAAAATTCTGCAGTATAACGAAAACATTATTACAAGCCTACCTCACACTTTCCTCAACACTTTAAAGAATGTGACATGATTAAATTCCCCAACGGAACATTTCGTGAACAGGCTACCAGACAACTATTAGTACAATTTGCAAAGCAGAAAGACTAATGACTTAAAAACAATATAAACATTATTATAGAATATTTAGAAAATCATCTTACATTGTTTCAATGAACTGTAAAAGTACCAACGAAATTTGTCCACGTCTGTAAACAGTTTACATGAGTAAGATAGAATAGGCAATAATATGGGAGATACCTTTGTGAGGGTAATAAAATTATTAAAATAATTTAAAGGAACATGCAGACATAACATCTAGGCATTTATATTGATAAAAGATATACACTTAGACAATACACATACAACAGGTAAATTCTAAAACAGGTGCTTCTCTGTGTCTGAGGAAGGGGGTGAATGTTGAGGACTTGAGTATGACGAATATTATATTTACTATAAAATTTATTGTAAATTCTTATCCAGCACTCTTATAATGTCCTAAGTTTGCATCACCCCCAGACTAGGGGTTCGAGCTTGCTCGATTTGTAACTTTAAAAAAGGTCTAGGTTGTTATTCCTAGGGTTCTAAATCTCTGAGCTATACAAGTTAGAATGCTAGCATTTCTTTGCCTTGGAATCTAAATCGCCTTAAGTATGTGTGCGTGTGTGTATGTGTGTGTGTCTGTGTTTGTGTGATTCTACAATATTTTATGTACAGTACTATAGACTTACTGTATTATAGCATATATACACAGTTCAGCAATGTAATTTGTATAGTACTGTAATTGGAAAAGTGTTTGAAACAGCTGTACTGTATTTTGAAAGCATCAATGGCAGCTTGGAGAATAAGCAGACGACTTTCAGCAGAACTTGCAAAAGAAGTATGATTTTGTACAATCTGTGATTGTGTTACAGGGTACAGGCTGCGGTACAACTGGCACTGCTTCTGAAAAAAGCTGGTGTTACTGTAAAATGCTGATTTTATAAGGTTTTATTACCTTATACTCATGTAAATTTCAATTAGATGGCAGTCTGCCTGTGACATAAAGAAAAAAAATGGTTATAATCATCATCCGCTTATAGTGATCAATTTCATTCATACAGACATGACTGTGACGTTTCACGGGGCAGGCAAGCAGGCAAGGAAGCGAGCGGAGCCAGATGGACGGGGAAAACGGTGTTTAATTTAAAGACGCGGATGACAGGCACAAACACTAACAGAGAACATCACAATAACAATGACCGACATCAGACTAGGGGAGACGTGGACTCATATACCCTGACAAGCAGGGGTTAACAAGACACAGGTGAACACAATCGGGCAAAAACACCAGGTAATGAGGTGGGCGTGGCACACGGGGGGATCGGACGGAGCGGATCGTGACACATGACAAACGGTTTCCACTGTACTTTGGGAATTTCACAGGCTCCTTGTTAATTATCTAGTTTAAAGTGAATCACTGTTTTCACTTTACACATCATTTTAAACCAAAAATTCAAATTAATTGATAAATTTGATTTATCACCCAGCTCATCAGTGAGGTCATATGTCATGTGGGCTAGAGTAATTTAGGAAGAGTCAGAGTTCAGCGGCTTGACAGCACAAGGATAAAAAATATTTTTAAGTCTTGTAGTCCGGACATCTTTTTCCTGATGGAAGAGGAACACACAGACTATGTGCAGGGTGGGTAGAGTCCTTAACGATTTTTGGATAGATAGGGAATATGGCACGTTATTCATTATTATTCACGCTCTTGCACAAAGATGGTTGACACATGTTTAACTATTCAGAACATGAGTTCACCCATCAGGCAAGATAATCTTACATGTTTGCAATATTCCTTGTTGGTGTGTGGCTAAGGAATTGGTATGCTGTAAATCAGGGCTGGCCAATCTTATCCAGAAAGGGCCATTGTGTACTGTATGTGGGTTTTTGCTGCAGCTCTCTAAGTACATTAAAAATTAGAGTCCTCACTGCTGGGTTTGAACAGCTGACCTAAAGGTTATCCCAAAAACCTTCATACACACTGACACTTTGCGGATAAGATTGACCACCCCTGCTCTAACTGAAAGAGTCAAGTGTTGAAATACTCTGGCTGGGTTACACCAACATGATTTAACTTTTAAACTGGATTAAAAAAAGATTTATCTACTAATCCTGTTGCACCAAACTTTAAGCCTAGTTACAATTTAATTTACAATTAATCCAGGTTAAATCTAAATCTTTGATAATCTCAGTTTAATTTCTACTTAAACCTAGATTAAATTCAAGTATGTTTCACCAGTGAATTTAAACCTAGCATAAAGATGGATGGATATTTAAACCACCCCTTGATAAGGTTTATGTTGGGCCTATTTCAGTTTTAACAACATGTACCTCGTTTTGAAGTCACAGTTTGTTACATTTTCAATACAGCAGAAAGTAAAAAGGTAAAAAAAAAACAAAAAAAACAAATTGCTTCTTTTATTCTTTATTAAACAGTGGTTGATTTAACAAAGTATGACTGACTTTCTTAAATAAATAGTTTCTGTCAATACTGTTGCAACTTACTAATAAAAAAACTAAAATTTACTACATTTAAGTAAATCAAAAATTAGTATTCTCTCATGTAAATAAAAATAAAATAAATTTCCATTAAGGTGTAAATTTTGAAAATTCACCGAACCTGATGTGCACTGTATTCACATTAGGAGGTTTCAGCTTCATATTAGAACTGTGCAGTATTAATATAATCTGAAAAATACAAAGCATAACAAGTAAATGCCCAATATGATGCAGTAGTTAAAAGTATTACTCGTGCTGTACTTGTATTCACATTAACAACTTCCAGCTTCACATAGATGTATGTGCACATGCGTAGTGACACGGCTTCATCCACCCCTTTCTGAATTTTGCTGAGTAGTTAGAGATTATGCATTTGTTTGCTACCTATGCTTAACAAACCGAAATACCCAAACCGAAATAATATTAAAATAATTTACCCATGGGGATCAATAAAGTTCCATTATTATTATTATTATTATTATTATTATTATTATTATTATTATTATTTTACCCATACCGAACATTTTCGGTACAAATATGTGTAACATTACACTCCTAATGGCTACATTTTTTGCTGGATGGAATTGGAGGAAAGAGTCCCAACTGAATTTTATATCGAAAATTAGTTTTGCCAGCAGTATAGAGTTTTAAAACAGTGTGATAGAAAATGTTGAGGACTTGAGTATGACGAATATTGTAATATTTACTATAAAATTTATTGTAAAAAATGTACAGTCAGGTTTAAATTATACTGGGCAATTTTCTTGACTGACTGGATGGCAACATGTAGATAAAGAACAATATACTATAGGGCCAAACACTTATCCCGGTGGTATACCAGACTTGACCAGAGTGCATAGAAGATGGAGTACAGATATTGGACATTTTATCATATTCATATTAATTGAGGCACATAGGATTTAAACCACTTGAACACCATTCTACACACTCCGTCATCAAAGTCTATGTAATAGAATAGAATGATCAACGATGTCAAAGCTCGCGCTAAGGTACAGAAGCATCAGCACAGTGACAATGGCAGAATCAGTTGCTGTTGTTATGGTATTTATGACTCTGGGTAATAGTAACAATTTTGTGAATTCTATACAGCTGGAAAATTTCTTTATAAATTTAGGTTCAACACCTAGATCAATAGTGCAAGAAAAATATCTACTGTCATTGAAAACCAAAGTCTTCGGGATAAAAATTTTGTGTTCTCTGTTCTAGGTACAACAGATTCTTACATATGAAGATTCAGTAGCAGCTCATCTGTCTAAAATTCTCACTTCAGACCAGCACTCTGTGGTTATCTCATCTGCAAAGTATGTTAGTCTACCTGCCTGTATAATTTCAGTACTTGTCTGTCTGTCTGTCTAATCTCTATGTCTCTAGCCAGAAGAATATTTTTTTAATGTAAATGTGGTTGCTGTTATTTCTGTCTTATTTTAGTCTCTGATCCTTAAGCACATGTTGTAGGGATGCCAGTCTTTGTCTCACTTTGTATTTTTTATCTGGTTTGTTTAACTTTTTATGTGTGCATGTGTGTTTGTGTTTTTAGTAACGCTTTACTTAACAATTTATTTTAGTAATTTATAAATGCATTCATACAGTATTAGAAACAGGCAGAACACATAGCCATGTTTAATATGCAGTTTTTCTGCTTTATGAAGCTCTTATCAATAATGCACTATGAATACATTTATAATGCAGTACAGAGCATTCTTAATGCTTATACCCACCATTATAATGCAATAATAAATAATACGTACTGTTACTTGCAAAAGTATTTAACCCTATTGAAATTCATGGCAATAAATATATATTAACAAATTTTTTTAACTTTTGGTTCACCACATTTTCAAGTGCCAAAATAGTTCAGTTGTCTACTAACATGAAAAAGAATTTAAAAATTGAAAATTTCAATTTTAAAAATATATTAAAAAACATGAAACAATACAGTTCTCCCTGTGTTGTTGTGGGGTTTCCTCCGGATACTCCGGTTTCCCCCCACAGTCCAAAGACATGCTGAGGCTAATTGAATTTGATAAAAAATTGCCCGTAGGTGTGCATGTGTGAGTGAATGGTAACAGTGTGTGAGTGTGCCCTGCGATGGGCTGACCCCTTGTCCAGGGTTGTTCCCTGCCTCGTGCCCATTGCTTCCGGGATAGGCTCCGGACCCCCCGTGACCCAATTGGATAAAGCGGGTTGGAAAATGAATGAATGAATGAATGATACTATACAGTATTCAATTCCCGTGCTTTGGAAGCTCAGGGGGGTGTTCCACATGGCAGGATTTCTGAGTTAGCTAAGTTAAGCTTGAAGTTATGACTGTCCAATTGGAATGCCTCTTACCTAAACTCTTATTGGACAATCATGACTTCTATCTTAAGTTAACCCAGCTAACTCAGAAATCCTGCTTTGTGGAACACCCCCCTGGTTTACACAAATGACAAATTATTCACAAACAACAAACAAGATCACAGTTATTAGACTATAATTAAACATAATTAGGTACTACTTAGTCTTGACGTTTCTTTCTGGATATAAAAAAATGCCCTTTGGAAGGGGCATTGTTTATGTTGAACAATCACTACAAAAATGAAGACAAAGGAGCATTGTGCTCATGTGAGACACAAAATCACTGAAATGCTCAAGTCAGAAAAAATATTGAACAGTTTGAATGTTCTGTTAAGCACTCTTGAATCCTGGTTCATCACGGCACCCAAACCCTTAATATAACAGACCGTCCCTCAAAACGTTCTTTGGTTGAAACTGGAGTGAAGGTGCATGGGTGCACAATTTAAAGAGCTCTCCGTAAAGCAAGCCTCAATGGGATTCATGATGCATTTACGCTGCATTCATAAAACGTTCAGTGCACCTTCATAATGCATTCATAGAACATTAAACATAAGCAGCATGCAAGTACACCTTAACATCATAACATGCCTTCACAGCTTTAGTATACATTAATAACTAACATTACATGATTATACAATTATAATGTTTTTTATTATTATATAATGTTTGCTATTAATGTATATTACAGCTGTTAAGGGATGTTATGGTATACAGTGATCCCCACTTATCACGGAAGTTATGTTCCAGCTCCATCAGCGATAGGTGAAAATCCGAGATATAGAAAGATCATATAAATAGACATTTTTTTTATAGTTTAAGCCATAAATCATAGGGCTTAAAACAAAATGAGAAGTTCACAAAGAGTTTGCTCACAACAATTGGACCTCAAGCAAGGTACGCAATACGCAGAGAACTGTGCTTCGTTGGGGAAAAATCCACGATATAGTGGAACCGCGATATAGCTGGGATCACTATACATACATGATGTTTATGAATACAAGGTTCGCTGAAAGTTTTATGAATGCATTATAAAAGCATTATGAAGGTGCAGTTAATGTAAAGCGTTACCAAATATTTATACCCATGTTTATAATTCTTTATGAATGCATTAATATTTGTTATGAATGTGTTTATGAATTACTAAATGCATGGCCTAAAGTAGAGTGTTACCGTGTTTTTTTTTTTTCTTTCTGTAGGGTGCTATGTGAGACGGTGAAGGACTTTGTTGCTCGTGTTGGAAAAGCATATGAAAAAACTCCAGAGTGTTCTGAGGAATCAGAAGCCATGGCCAAGAAGGTAAGGATTAATTTAATTAGTTGTTTTTCACAGGAGTAGGAGATTTCTTTATAAACCTAATAACAATAATAATACGTTTTATTTATATAGCACTTTTATAGTTGAGGATAAAATTATTAGCCCCCCTATGAAAATCTCATTGTTTTAAAAGTATTTCCCAAGTGCTGTTAAATAAACCCCAGTTGTTCTGGGGTCTTTAGATACATCTCACACTAGTTTCCTTTCCAGGATCTTTGAAATCTTTCACTTCCTACCTCTGCCAGGCTTGTTCTGTACTGTGTGGCTTTCTTTGAATTTTTGGATTATACTTCTCACTCCAGTTCTTGACTCTTGGAAACGCTGTGATAACTTTGTATATACTTCTCCTGCTTTGTGTGCATCAACAATACTTTTTCTCAAGTCCAAGCTGATTTCTTTTGTTTTTGGCATGGTGCTTTCTGAAACGACAGCTGAATGACCCTTACTGAGGATTTCACACTCAGTTTTATACCTTCAGTTTTAACTTAATTGTTAAGTTAAATCACCTGTGAAGTTAAAGCACATCGTTATACATACATTTCTTAAAGGGGGCTAATAATATTGTCCCTGGTCATTTTTGTTTTCTGAAATAATTCTGCTATTGTGTGCAAATATAAATAATTTATTCCTTTCAAAGAAAACTACTATGTTCAGAAATGCTATTTTGGAAATTCCTTGCTCTGTTAAAAATGCACTTTGGAAAATCTTGAGGAAACTTCAAATTTCATAGAGGGGCTAATGATTTTGTCTTCTACTGTACATGAACTCAAAGACGCTTATGTAAATTCATGCATCCTGTAATCCTATCATACATTGCTTTTTATTCTTCGTTTATTCACTGAGCTATGCCTATGAATTTTCCACATTTGCATTTTTGATGATGGTAAATTTTTGCTACCATCCTGAATTGTTGCTTGCAATAATTCTTGCTTTCTCAGTTCACCAAATTTTTCGCTAACCAGTCAATATCTGGATGAATAACCTCAGCAAGCCCTACTATTAATTTTTTTGTTTATTCCCTCTAAGTGTCATTTACGGAAGTGCGGATACCTACTGTAAAGTTTTACCTGGACTGTTATCGATGATACTGAAGATTCTCAAACTGAATTGTGTTTTTATTTTTAATCTCTGTTGTTTAATCTTGTTAGTTTCTGATTTAGTGTTTATTATTGATACAGTGTGGAATATTGAAGGAGAAGCTGGATTCACTGCTCAAAACACTGAATGAGGAGGCACAAGCATCCACTATTCTGCCTAGCATTTATCCCACAATTGCCGAGGAGCAGGACAAAGAGGAGGGGCTCATGATGACTTCTCCATGCATCCTTCCTATGCCATGTTCTCCTCGAACCACCTCTACCATCTTTACCCCACGGGAGCAACTAATGTTGAGAGCCAACAGCCTGAAGAAAGCCATTCGACAGATTATTGAGCATACCGAAAAAGGTGAGCTATTTGTGGATGGTGACCTTCACATAAAAGACTCAGCAAAAGGATAGCTTCACAGTACACAAATATTGCATGCATGGGTAAGTTTTACATTTATGCCCATAATGCTGACATTTACATTTTTTGTAATTTTATGCAGTTTTAATACTTGGTAGGTTACAGTACCTTAACTTGTATAGATAGATAGATAGAGTTACTTTATTTATCTAGAATGAAATTTTGGTATAGGGCGTGCCCATGTGTTATAATGCACACCCACATACCAGGGGAAGTTAGAGAGACCAGTTCACAATTGCAGCATGGCTTTGGACTACAAGAAGAAACTGACAGAGAGAGCTCACTCCAAAGACAGAGCTGGGAGTGGAAATTGATGCTAAAATCCAGACAATGTGAGGCTAGTATGCTAGCTGCTAAGCCACTATGCTACCAAATGAAATTCCCATCTGTGTTTGCATACTTATATTCCCCTGGACTTTATGAAATACATATGGTTTTACCACTAGTATACTACTGCCGCTACAGGTGCTTTACTTCTTCAGACAATATCTTTTTGAAACTTTGCAGAGGAATTGTATTGGTACTGATCTGGACCTCAATAAATTTGAGACCTGTTGGTCAAAATTGGAACAACGGTACGTAGTGGCAGCAAGTGGAAGGGTGAAGACTGGTGATATTTGACCTTGTGAATGTAGTAAGTCAAAAAGTATTTGATGGATTTTATTACTGTTTCACAAAACATCGCATGAAGAGAATAATAATCGATACTTTATTGATCCCCATGGGGAAATTGTCTTTATGCCTCCCTCAACTTGCTCTTTGTAGAGTAAGCTATCCATGAAGGGCAGCCACCTGTTGGGATGCCCAGGGAGCTTGCTTAAGAACAAGCGTAATGAGGCTGGATTTGAAATGGTGACCTTCTGATTACAGGCACACAGGTTTAGCCCACTGAGCCACACACTGCCCCTACACCTGGTTTCATTTTCAGACAAATTTGCCCCATAAATGAAGCAGCAGTTCTGTGTGGCAGCAAAGGAAGGAAACAGAAGCTGTACAAAACACTTGGTCAGACATTTGATCTAAAAAGTATTTGGCAGATCTTTTCCAACATTTACAGACATGTTCTTAGGGTGAAAATCTAGACCTGCTCAAATTTTGAAACAAATCACAGCAAAACTGCAGCAATGGTGCTTAGTGAGAGATGGATGAGATGATTAGAGGCTTATCCTTGTGAACAGGCTCAATCTATTTGTTATTATTGTATTTGCTCACATTTATATTTAATGGATCTTATTATTACCACTTCACAAGAACTTTATGTGGTTGGAAATTGACTCCTGAAAAGATGTCCTCATTGCAAAGTCTGTTTAAAAACTGTTGCAACCAAAAGCAGCAGCATGACAAATTTATTCCAGCACCTAAAGCAGAGGCACACAGCAGAGTGGGAGTAGTGCAGCTCCCAGCAAAATTAAAATAGCCACAGCACCAGCACAACATCCAAAGTTACCAACCATATGATAAGAATGGGGCAATGTGGAAGGCGATAATAAACGCTGTCAAGATGTATTTGCAAAAGACATGGTGCTCGTACATACTGTGGAAAAGCCGGGTTTCTTTAACATGCTAAAAGTTTTTACAAGTTTCTAAAAGTATTTACAATGGCATTGTCTGCCATCTCACCTACAAGCATCTTTTTTGGCTTGTCAGATTGAACTTTAACCCTAAAGTAAAAAAAAAAAAAATAGTTAAAACTTGTTTTGAACCATTTATTTGTCATCTGTAGTTTGATTTTGAGTAGGGGAGGGGACAATCGATTAAAATCGAAAATCAGATTTATTGTGAAAAAATCTGAGATTTTACTTTTAGGCCATATCGCCCAGCTCTACATACAGTCTTAAACAACTGTATTCTTTCACATTCATAAATATCAATAAATATAAATGAGTGCGAATAAAATGATCACCTTCAGCTTTGTAAAGACAAGCTTGCTTAACTATACATGTGATCAGTGAAAATAAAATGTGACTTTGTGCACTACTCTGGCTACTCTGTATTTGCAACAAAGTATAACAAACATGATCAAAAAGTAATTCTAGAAAAAAAATGTCTAAGGGGTCACCAGAAGTTTGTGATGTCAAAATGGGGTGACAGGCCAAAAATAAAATTTTGGGAACCACTGGATTAGAGAGACTATTTATCCTTGCACTGCAAAAAATTGGCCTTCAAAAATAAGAGTCAATTAATCAATTCAAGACTTATTTGCTTGTAATTAGTGAATTAGATCTGCCAATGGAACTACTGAAAATTGACTTAGTAAGAATTCTTGAAAGTAGCATTAATGTCTAGTCGATAATAAATGCTACTGCATCTTAAAACTAGACACAAATTCTTAAAACTAGGCATTTTAGCTTTTTATAAGAATTGAATAGTACATAAATTAGTGAAAGCTGCATTAAAAGTAGAATATTTGAACTTAAATCTAGTCACTAAAAATACTGTTGAGTCAAAACTAGACAAACAAGCTTAATGTTAAGCAGTTTTATCTTTTTAGAAGCACTGAATAACAATAATTCTAGGAAAAAATGCATTGAAACTAGAATATTTAACCTTAAATCCAGCCTATTTAGATTTTTTTAAGATCACACAAAAACCTAAAATGAGATTAAAACACCCCCCTCACCTTCCCCCACCTTAAATGAAGAAACAGAGAACTTACTCAGCTTTGCTGAACATTTATTAAAGAACATTTTCCAAAGTTCTTAACAAATGGAGCATAATAGAGCAGGATAAACTGATTCCAAGGCTAGCTTACACTTTTACAAATAAAATAAAATACCTGGCACAAATTAACAGCAAACATCTTATGCAAATGTCTCAGTCTAGCTGTATACACAAACTCAAACAGCAGGCAATTAAGCTTCAAACAGCAATTACTGCATTAAAATGATAGCAAATAAAAAAGAATGATCACTCACCCTTATGTTCTTTCAATCCTGTATGAGTTTCTTTGTTTTGTTGAGTACAAAAGATGATATTTTGAAGAATGTTGGTAGCCAGAGTGCTGACGGTAGCCATTGACTTCCACAGCAGGAAAAATCTAAAAAATAAAGTATTTTGAAAGTCAATAGCTACCATAAACAGGTACTAACATTCTCAATAATATCTTCTTCTGTATACAACAGAACAAAGAAATCCAAGTTTGAAACAACATAAGGGTAGAAAGTAAATGAGGTTTGTACAGTTGACCTAGGACTTCAACAAAATCAAAATAATTTATTTTATTCACAGAGTGTCTCACATGTATATATGCGTGTTATTGTTCAACCACACTATCTTACATACACATCATCTGTACTGAAAATATGCCCACTAATAAGTTAAAAATATCCAAAATACAAGTGTTTGAAGTTAATTACCTGTTCTTCCTAATGAGTCAAAAGCCAAATGGCTTTGCGCCGCAGGAAGTGCTCAGGACCAGGAAAGAGATCTCGGATATCCTCTCGTGAGAGAGTTAGTAAAATGTCAGCTTAGAACACATGTAAATACATCAGTCAGCATAGCTTAGGTATACTTTGTGTGGAGAAGACTTCAGATATTGAAATGTATCCATGTAAATATAGCTAATTAAAACAGTTTATTCAAAAATAATTTTCTTTTTTCTAGCATGGACATAATCTGTTCAGGTTAGTTAATAAAAATACAGCTGTTCATTGTTTGTTCATGTTATTACACAGTGCATTAACTAATGTTAACAAACACAATTTTTGATTTTAATAATGCATTAGTAAATGTTGAAGTTAAAATTAACTAAGAACAATTAGTACATGTTAACTAATGAACCTTATTGAAAAGTGTTTGGACCTACTACTACAAATATAAAATGGCTGAATGTAGTAAAACAAACAGGCAATAATGATAAAAAAGATCCTTTATCACTTGACAGGCTTCTTTTTGTTAGCATCAGTACAAACATTAGGTATTATGAAAAAGCAAAACAGAGTTTTAATGCATTTAATAACACTGGCTGATAGCAGCCAGTACTGTACAACAGCAGTACAACTACATTTTTCTCCCATTATGCAATAATCAAATGTATCTACATTTTAATAAAAACACTTAGTACATGTTGCAAAACGGTTGACTAATGTCACTTAATTTCATTCCATTATAAGGACGTGTTTTTGTTTTTTCTCGGTAGAAAGCATTGCATATTACATTTAAAAATCAAGTTCAAATACAAGAATGACCATAAGAAAAAATTAAGTGATTTTAGACATTACTAACCCGTTAGAGTGGAAATCGCAACCTCGTCGAGACCATCCATGGTGAGAAACTGGCGGGAGGAAGTGTCTTCGTCTCCTAACTGCCCTTGGGCGCGCTGATTGCGCATGCGTTTTAACGTTAATGCGTCATAAAGTCAAAGCACTGCTGCGTAATGGCCCAGCGCGCGATTTCTAATTTCCTGTGTTTCACTGTTTGGCGTGTAATATTAGTTTTCCGGATTCAACTGAAATCTGCTGTTAAAAGAGACATTTGTCATCGATTTTATACTCAGTATTTCTGCTGTTCTATCGGAGGTACGAAATGTAATGTCAGCGGAGAAAAATGATTTGGCGCTGCGTCATTTCTTACGTATTTATGGCTCTTACTCATATCTTTATTGAGTCACATTAATTTTGCATATAGTCATCATAGTCCAGATTTCCGCCTGGTTTGCGGAATAGAAGTGATTGTGCTCCATACATAAAATTCTGTGAATACAAATGTTGCATGAGTTTGTTGTTGATACAACATTTGCAATTGTTTTTTCAATACGAAATAAATCGGAATTAAATACTTTTTAGCCA
>JAABNX020000042.1:18493195-18508524 GCA_015163995.2 Mormyrus lacerda
AATCAGAGCTAGATAAGATTTTAACGACTCTGAGCTATTAGTTAAGTTCTCCCCAAGCGAGCTTGATGGGCCGAATGTATATTTCTTATGTTCTTACTTCTTCTGGGAAGGAGATTCTGGAGGATTCTGGCTTCCGGATGGCCCAGCTTCTGCTGCAACAGACTGGCCCTACAAAAGTAGTTAAACAATTAATAAAAGTTAATAGAATACATTTTACACATGATTAAAATTATTTTCATTTAATTATTATTTTTAATGAGAACTTTATTAAACTGCATTTTTTCAGAATATAGCATATATTTTCAAAATAAAATATTTATTTATTCATCATAAAAAATACCTGCTGTTCAGTGATCTCCACTGTAAATGTTGTGGCACAAGGTCGCACTCAGGAAAGGTAGAGACTTAAACCTTGGATCAAGGAATGATGCTCTGTTTAGATACTCCTGAAGGTTAGGATCTGTGTATCTTCTTTCTAAGTCCTGAGTGATAGCTGCCTTGGCATCTTTTATGGTTTGACTGTCATCTTCTACAGGCTGCATGGATTTTAGTATCATTGTCTTTAGAGGAAGGACCATTGACAGAGAGGGAGTTGTTTCGGCGCTCAAGAGGGTGGTGATTGTCTTGAGGGGTTTTAGCAGATTTATCATTTCCTCTGCCAGTCTGAGTTCACTGTCAGACAACACTGCAATGTCCTTGACATTCTTCTTAACATTTTTGTCCATCAGGGCAGAGTTCCAAATATCTTTCCATCATATCATAAATGGTATTCTATCGAGTTGTGGAGTCATGTATTAGTTTGTGTACAGGTAGATTTAGCATTTCCTGTTTGACTTTCAGGGCGTGAGCAGCTGTTAAGCTTTTATGGAATAATGTCACATCTCTTCTGATCTTACTCAACAGATGGCTACTGCCTTCTTGGCTGCAAGGTTTAGAATGTGTGCGAAACATCCTATATGTGGCCCTAGTCCAGCCGCTTCTTTTATGGCATTCACCATGTTCTGTGCATTATCTGTGGTGACTGGAGTGGTGCTGATCGGTCTGTCTAACTTCCAGTCGGTCAATGCACTCATCAGTGCATCGGCCAAATGGCTGCTTGTGTGGCTTTCAAAAAGGGGGCATGTTTCTAAAATGGAGCTTTCCATTTTCCAGTCCAATACGTAATGAACTGTCACAGTTAAGTAACTTTCAGTTGCCCTGGAGGTCCAACTATCAGTTGTCACAGCTATGTATTGTGCGTTTGCAAGTTCATTCTCAATTTTGCTCCGCATTTCGTTGTACAGTTCAGGAATAACTTTGCTGCTGAAGGGATTTCGTAATGCGGCTCGAGCGTCTTAATCATATGTTGAAATCCCATATCGTCAACAACAGAATAGGGCTGCATGTCTTTGGTTATAAAACACCCCACCGCATTCGTTATTTTTCTGTGTCTGTCTGAATTAACACTGAGTGCCCGTTGAAACACTGAAGGCATCGTGGGCTGTTCTGGTCTCACCTGTGCATGGGCGCTGTCAACACCCGGGTGATGACGGCGTAAGTGACTTGTCATATTAGATGTATTGCCTTGAGCATACGGCACTCGCATCAAACAAATTTTACATATAGTGACTGTTTTGTCAACATTTTGTTTACCCCCAGGTGGGTTGGACAACCAGTTCATCTTGAACCCACAGAGATTTTTTTCTCCTTACTTAGGAGTTTTTGACTCCTCTCCTTCGTTGTCATCTGGCTTTCCTTATCTAATTTCTTTTTTTGTCTTTCCTTTACCCTATTTTGTATTACTCTCTTTTAATGGTGATGTACTGCAGCACAGCACACCCATGTAAAGCACCTTTGGGGGTGACTCTGTTGTGAAAGGCAACATATAAAAATAAATTGAATAATTAAATCCGTTGTCAAAACTGTACATTAATTTGGGTATCTTTAGATATAAACCAGTTGAGTGATAAGTCGTAATTCCTGGGGGGTGGGGGTGGGTAGGCAATGTGTGATGTGTGGAGCTTCTTAAGGGACTTGGGAGAAGAAAAAAAAAAATCATGAAAATATTATGACATTATGAGATCTCACAATACTTTTGCATTACTATTAATAACTGCACTGTAAATGGTATAGACATGTCCAGTAAAATATGCTTCAAGTAATAGACTATAAGGGACATTTAATTTTACGATTAGTTCTTTTTACGTGTATTTATTAATAATTGCATTACAATAATTACAATTCTATTCATTACCAGAGATATTCATGGGTGACAGCTGTTGAACATGAAGTGCACATGAGAACATTCAAATATTAATTAGAAATGGAGCTGTTAAAAGTACTCGTATTCGTAAATAAATTGCCAATGCCACGCACCGACCACTCAACTACATCAAACTGGTCGCAGCCAGCAAGTGTGATTTGTTGTCCTACCTGACTTCAATGTCTAGGGGGAGACAACAAGCTGGAAACTTAAGTTCAAAGATTCTGTGAAATAGATCTATACTGCTAAGGAGTCGAGGGGTGGAAATGAAACGATGACATCATTTAACACCAGCAATTTAGAATAGAATAGAATAGAATACAATATTGACGGATCGGTGCGGCGTCCACAGTGATGCGGGCGCTGCATCGGTCTGTCATGGTGAAGAAAGAGCTGCGCCAAAAGGGAAAGCTCTCGATTTACCATCACCTATGGTCACGAGCTATGGGTAGTGACCGAAAGAACGAGATCACGAGTGCAAGCGGCCGAAATGAGTTTCCTCTGCAGGGTGGCTGGGCTCTCCCTTAGAGATGAGGAGCTTGGTCATTCGGGAGGGACTCGGAGTAGAGCAGCTGCTCCTCTGCATACAGAGGATTGTGTAGTGATTGCACAGTGTCCATTATTTAGCAGCATTAAGACAGGTTATTTTTGGTTGTTGATAATGTTGGATTTCGCCATCTTCTCAGCATGCTGGAGCCATGAAGTGAAATTCCCAGTTGCCCCTACATCACAGACATCACAGACAATATGTCGCCAAAGGTGTATGATAGCGTTAAAAATCACGTTAGGTCCCTGGTGTATGATGCTGCGGTATTAAGTTTCACAAATGATATATGGACTAGTAGTGTCTGCCCAATGTCTCTCCATAGTTTAACGGCACAGTGCATACATGAGGCATTTATACTTCACCACATCCCGATACAAGCAAAAAGATTTTGGGGTTCTCACATTAGCCAAGTTATAGCAAATATGTTCAAAGACATGCTATAGACTTGGGGCATCCCAAAAAGCACAACACAAAAAATATGATTCAGGCCATGGCAGATGCTGGACTTCCTAGTCTGTCTTGTGCCGCTCACACTGTCTAGCTGGTGGTTCATGAGGGCCTCCTCTCCCAGAGAAGCACCTTTTACATGATCCAGTCCCTGATCAGGCACTGAAAATATATGTCTCCAAAAACAATTTCCCTGACAATCTCACGGCTAACCAGTGGACACTGCTGGAGAAGATGGCATCTGTCCTGGGTCCATTTGAGGAGTTGATGCGAAAAGTCAGCTCTCCGGATGCTCTGGCAGCAGACACAATTCCTGCAATCACTGTGCTGCTGAGATTTCTATCTAAAGAGGCTGAAGACGACCGCAGCATCAAAAACATGAAGGGAACGTTAGCTGCAGCTATCAAGAAGTGATTGCCGATGTGGAAGGAAACCCTCTCTACAGCCTCTCTACAGTTTACTCGATTCGAGGTAAGACAGGCGTGCGTGTACGAGTATGTGCATGTGTGTGACTGAAAGAGGTATATGTTGATGCTTCCATGTCCCACTCTCACCAGTGTGGGGAAGCAATAAAAAAGGCCAATAGAATGTTGGGATATATCTCTAGGTGTGTGGAGTTTAAGTCAAGGGAGGTGATGCTACATTTATATAATTCCTTGGTAGGACCACACTTAGAATATTGTGTGCCGGTTTGGTTACCATACCTTAAGAAGCACATTGCTGCCTTAGAAAAGGTGCAACGGGGGGCTAAGAGAATGATTCCTGGTCTTAAAGGAATGTCTTATGAGTAGAGGTTAGCTGAGCTGAATCTGTTTAGCTTCGAGCAAAGGAGACTAAGGGGGGACATGATCCAGGTATATATGATTCTAACAGGTCTGGTTGCTGTTCAGCCAAATGGCTATTTCAATATTAGTTTAAATACGAGAACTCATGGCCAAACATGAAAATTAGTGGGAGAACGGTTTAAAACACGTTTGAGGAAGCACTTTACACAGCGTGTAGTATGAAATAGTCTTCCTGCTAGTATATTGGAAGCTAAAACCCTGGGTTCCTTTAAATCAGAGCTAGATAACATTTTAATAACTCTGAGCTATTAATTAAGTTCCCCCCAAATGACCTTGATGGGCCAGCTGAATGGCCTTCTCTCGTTTGTAAATTTCTTATGTTCTTATGAAAACTAAATAGGATTCCGTCTAAGTTCTGTCAGGAAAATGAAGTTATATCCCCCATTTTTCTGCCTTCCTTTAACATTGCCTGTCAAAACTAATTGCCTCAGCTGGAATTGCCTGTCACAAGGCATACTTCAGAGCTAGAAAAAAATCTGGTTTTGGGGCATATTATGCACCTTCACATAGTAAATTCTAGGAGCAAGAACTCTGAATTAAGAGTATATTTGCACATGGTATTTATTCAAATTTGCGCTGGTTTCTACATTCATTTGATAAATGAGGACCATAAATGTTTTCTTTGTTTAGGTATAAAAGTGTTTTTTTTCTCAAACATCAACACTGCTGCAAATGCCAAGGAGATGCTGCTGCTTGAGCTGCAGAGGCTGACTGCAGAAGAGTACAAGCAGGAAGATTGCAACCAGCATGAACCACCTACCAGAAAATCACGCTGCCAGGCCAGCAGCAGTTTAGACAGTATATTTGATGAAATTGCAAATGAGCAGGCATCAACAGCACTGGCCCCAGCTGCTGCAGGTTTTTCTGCACAATTAGTGACCTACCTTGGAAAGGCACCACTGCCCCGTGAGGACAAACTTTGCAATACTGGGAGGTTAACAAAGTGCGGTTCCCTTCTCTGGCAAAAATGGCAGTAGATACCTTTCATCACCGTGCGGTAGTGTTGACAGTCAGTGACTGTTTAGCTCTGTGTCACATATTGTGAATGAAACCGCAAACAGGTTATCACCTGATCACGCAGAGATTATTCTGTTCATCAAAAAAAATTAGACCCTCACTTTCTCAAGAAATACATAACCTAGTTCATATGCAAGGTATACTCTACAAATAAGAAGATAAAGGATAAGAAACTGCAGATAAGTAACTAAGTTAAGCACCATGTGACTTTGCCATTAGTTTGGTTGACAAGGTTGACCATGACTAAGAAACACAAAGACAACGGAATCAGCACACACACTGAGAAAACAGCAGTGATCTGTAACCTCGCCCACTGCATGTAGTGAACTTGAAAATTAAAAGGCAAAGAAGGAAATAAAAAGTCAAATTGGAAAATGAATAGACAAAAAGAGCTTTTAAATTATTTTTTTTAATTTTTCACATCTGACTCATGTATGAGTGGAAAATTAAAATGCAAATAGCGCTATTTCATTTTAATTTATGCAGGATAATGGAAACTAAATGGCAGATTGTATTTTCTTTTTATCATTTTCATTTTATTTTTTGCGAAAATACCTCCCATAAGTTCCGAGACTGCAACGTTGTATTGTTTGAAAGATGGCAATAGTGCCACATAGCTTAAGTGATAGTTTGTGTACTTGAAAGCAGGATAATATTTTGATATTCGCTCCTCGCCATCTCCAACCTGGCTGATTCAACCTGATCTGCCCTCCTGCTCCGTCCTGTCCTGCTGCCCTAACGATCCTGCTCCTTCTCCCTCGTCGTCCCCACATCTCTTCCATACAGTACATGTATTCGACTTCTGCCTGTGCCGCGACTACTCTTTTGGATCTCCCTTTTGATTTTGGATGCTTGTGGTTCTCTCAATAAACCTATTGGCTACTGCACTTCGGGGTCTGCCTCCTGCATTTGTCACAGAATACTTTGCCATCGAAGCATGGACCCCGCAGAGAGCCATCGTCTCCTCCAGCAGCAGGTGGATCAACTCACCACTCTGGTGTCCCAACTCCTTGAGAGACAAGCTTCTTGAGCCCAGCTGCCAGACTCCCCGCCACGGGCTTCTGCTCCTGTTCCCATTGTTATGCACAAAAAATATGACGGAAATCCAGATCACTGCAATGCTTTTCTCATGCAGTGTGGTCTTTATATAGAGGAGCACCCTGAATGGTTTGTGGAGGAAATAGCCTGAGTTCGCTTTGTGATCTTGCTACTGGCAGGGCGAGCCCGCGACTGGGCGACAGCCCCTTACTGGATTCGGCTCATGACTTCCACCTTTAAGGAGATCTTCGACCACCCCAAGGTTGGACACAGTCTCGGGGAGCGACTGGTGGATCTACACCAGGGATCCCGGACCGTAGTGGAATTCTCATTGGAATCGCGGCAGGACTTTGCTGACCAGAGGACTGTCTTCGCATTCTCTATCGGCAAGCTCTTAACCCTGAATTACAGAACGAGCTGATGTCCCGGGGGTCCTCCCTGTCATTCGAGGACTTTATTGGACTGTTGGTTACGCTGGATAATAGCATTAAGGAGCGGTGCCACTGACGAGCTCATCCACAAGTCCCTCCTATTCCTGCCCCTGAAGAACGCCTGGAGCCCATGCAACTCTGACTTCAGCTGAGAAGATATCGCACAGCCCAGGGATTGTGCCTTTACTGTGGAGAGACTGAGCACACACTTCGCTCCTGCCTAATTCGTCCCCCTCGCTTGGAACCACTTATTAAGGTAGACCATTTGATTTTTCTGGGGGTTTCTCAGGCTCAGTTTACGGTTCCTATTGCACTAGATAATGTGGGAGAGCCCATCTTAACTCAAGCTCTAATCAATTCTGGAGCAGCGGGCAACTTTATGAAGTTAGCCCTCGCTCAGCGTCTATACATCCCTTTGCGTGCCCTTGTGACTCCTGTTTCGGTTCTGGGTGTTAGTGAGGAACCCCTGCACGGGGGAAAAATCACCCATCGGACAGACTTGATAACCCTCCGGGTCGGGGCTCTGCACGTTGAAAAACTAACCTTCTTAATTCTCCCCAGCACTAAGAATCCTACGATCCTGGGCCTTCTGTGGCTACAGGAACATGATTCAAAGATTCTCTGGTCCTCCGGGGAGTTCTTGGCCTGGTCTCCCTGATGTTTTTTCAGCTGTCTAGCTCTACCCTGTTGTGCCTCGGAGGACCTCTCTATCATCCATCCTACTCCTTCTCCCTCGTCATCCCCACATCTCGTCAATACGTATAGGATTGACCTTCCCGGTATTCGATTTCTGCCTGTGCCACGACTACTCTTTTGGATCTCCCTTTTGATTTTGGCTGCTTGTGGTACTGTCAATAAAGCTATTGGCTACTGCACTTCGGGGTCTGACTCCTGCGTTTGTCCTGGGCTGTTAGCTGTTGAAAGATACATTATTATAGCTGGAGAATTAAATTAAATTAAATTAAATTAAATTAAATCAGAGTTAAGGTACAAACAAAAATCAATTTTTTGGAATTTCTGAATGGTACTCTTGCCGGAAGAAGAACCAGACTTCATTTGAACCTGACTGTGATGAACAACTTGAGCATAGATTCCATGATCCCTATGGCTCCATGATCGATGTTGACAATTTCAAGTCACTTATCCAGTACAGAGTCATAGTGGGGGCTTGCAGCCTATTCCATAAGGTACTAGGCTAGGGGACACCCTTTGTGTGATGCCAGTCCAATCCAGAGTACATGCACACACACCATGGGAATTTTGAACTGGCAAATTGCAGCTTGAATATGTCTCATATTAACCACTAATCTAAAGTGAATTTAAATGGAAAGTTATATTGATAAAATAATGTGTGGTCATACCCAAGCAATTAAATTGAATATAAACATTTATTAGTTTCTTTAAAATGTATACACAGTAGCTTAGCATATTTCTTTAGAAAATCCTAAAGTGGTCAGCTTTAGATTTCCATTAAATCTATATTGGTTCAGTCCAGAAACTTGGGGAAATCATGTCCCCAAATTGCCTGTAATGGGAGGTTTTGCATTTGAGTCTGTGTCCTATGATGGATTGGTATCTCCTGCCTTGTTCTCTGTGCTTCTTGGTATAAGCCATGCACTAGATAAGCAGTTAAGGAAAGATGAAACATGAGTTGAAATTGTATGTTGGAAAACAATTCTGGTGTGAAATGTATTTTATACAGTTTAGCACCCAAATTGAGCTGTGGAAATGAAATGAATCTGCACATGGTGAAAGGTCCTGTGATCGTATTGCAATGTTTATAATATCAGATCAGACAGAGAACAGAGTTGACAGTAAGGGCACACTGCTGGTCCAATGTCAGTAAGGTGGGGCACCCACCGGGCCTGAATACATGGTGCCGATATGATGTGGAAGGGAGTTGTGCAGCTGTTGCATCCTCTCCTGTGGCAAGTCAGCCTACAGCTGTTGTAACTGGCCCTGTCTTGGATAATTGGAACCTTCATGATGTGAGGGTACCCTCACATGCCCATTGGTTCCAACATCAGATGGCTGTGACATCTGCCTGCCCCGTAAAATGCAGGTAATGCTGTCTAATACATCTACGAGGCATCCTCAGTGCCTGGTGACTAGATGAGCCAGCTCCATGCAAATCAAATCATTAACATACCCATAGCTGGTCTGTACGCGTGCCAAATTACCTCTAAATTGGACCTTCTGAGAGCTTAAATTTTTTGTACTGAGTATATTTACTGTTACATTCCTTTAAAGTATGTATTTTGGCTGCCAACACTTTTGTCTACAATTTCTTTAAACTGAATTTAAAAAATTCCACAAATCCCCAAAGTATTAAAAACCATGTTAAGTAAAAGAACTTTAATCGTCAGTATTTCCATGATGATAAGGCCGCAGTATTGCACATCAGTGTTCCTCAGTTAATTTTCCATAGCCTTTTCAAATTTGGCATTTTTCTGTTACCACATATGAATATTGCATATGAAATAGCAATCAGGTCTGATTTCAAGATTCTGTATATTATTTTCAACCATTGTTGATATTTCTCTTGATTAATCTTGGTATTATCTGTGTACAGTGACAGTTCATGACACTTGGCAAAGGTTAATTATTATTTAGTTGTATATATCATAAAATGTGGTGTAAGATCTTTACATTATTGGCAGACATTTATTACAGTTCTATATATTTAGTGTTGTCTTGGAATATTGGCCCAGCTGCCATACTGTCATGTCTACTGTTACATCTCTCAGGTCTGAGGGCCGGGATGACTGGGTCCCTCTCAAATAGTTCAGTTATTAGCCGACTGCTAGTGAATGCAGATGCCTTCAGCTGTGACCCAGAAAACTTGTAAGTAGTCAAAACCCCCCTCTTTTCCTCGCTTTTCCAACTCATTCTATTACCAGCCCTGCATTTGGGACTGGGATATTGAAGCTGCTTTGTGGAAATGGTATATGCTTTGTTTCAGCCAATGCTACACAGAGAAATGTGTGATGAACAATTACTTTGGAATCGGACTAGATGCAAAAATTTCTCTAGATTTCAACAATAAGCGGGATGAACATCCAGAGAAATGCAGGTAAATTCTCATACGCTACATTATATTACACGATCTCCATGATGATGTTAACTTCTTAGAAAGTACACTATTACTGTCTACACATTATCACATGCCAATATCACCACTCATGCCATGTAGTCACACACCACCCATATCTTTGAGTTGTCTCAATTGTTTAGGAGCCGGACAAAGAACATGATGTGGTATGGAGTCCTGGGCACCAAGGAGCTCCTGCATCGTACATACAAGAATCTGGAACAGAAGGTGTTGTTGGAGGTAAGTCCTGTGTGTACATATTATTCCTTCATCTTCCAGGAACCGCTTGCATACTCTTGCCACATGAGGCTAGGTATTGTCGCGCACCAGGAGGAACCCAGGACCCATTACACAAGTGTAGGATCTGACAGTGGGTCCAAGGATTTCATCCCGATACCTAATGGCAGTCAAGGTGCCGTTTTCTAGCCTGTAGAGGTCTGTGTGTCCCTCCATGGATATGCCTCTCCAGATCATCATTGACCCATCACCAAACCAGTCATGCCGAACAATGTAACAGGCAGCATAATGTTCTCCACAGCTTCTCCAGACCCTTTCACGTTGGTCAGGTGCTCAGGGTGAACCTGCTCTCATCTGTGAAAAACACAGGGCCCCAGTGGCAGACCTGCAGCCACCCAACAAGGCACTGGAGGGCATCTGCAGAGCAGCAGCTGGAGGAACCGCAGGCGACCGCTAAGCCAAAGCTAGGGTGACCAAAGGTGGGCCAAGGGGCAGGGTGGGTGGGACCTGACCCTGGCACAGGTGTCCTCTCTACGGGAGACTAAAAGACAAGAACTTGGCCGGGATCTGCCGTGATGAGGTGGCAGTTGGGGTGACCCACTGGAAGAGTGCAGTGGGGCAATCAGGGAAATCCCCAAGGGGTCCCTCTCGAACTCCTCCTCCAACTCCACTAAGGGGGAGGAACAGTGGTCGAACAGTCCGGGACCTCCTCAGGGACAGGAACTGGGGCCATGGAAACTGGGGCAGGAGCAGGGTCCGGGGAAACAGGGACCTCCTCAGGGATAGATGCTGGGGTCACAGGAACAGGAATTGCACCGTCAGGAACCTCCAGGACAGAAACCATTGGAGCAGGACCTGGGGAGCCAGGAACAACCCCCAGGACAAGAACCACGGGAGCAGGAACCAGGAAGTCAGGACCCTCCTTGGGGACAGAAACCACAGGCGATGAAACATGAACCACTGGGACAGGAACCATGGCTCTGGAGCAGGAACTGCCGAGAAAGGAATCACGGGCACCAGAGCAGGAACTGCCAGGACAAGGATCCACAGGTGCCACCTTCTTTGGGATCTAGGGCACCCATGGGATGGCATCCCCAATAGACCTGGCCTCCTGTAAGGCCAGACATCCTCTGGAAGGGACGAGCTATGGGTGCAAGCTCAGGCGAAGCGCAGGCAGACAAGCTTCATGCACAGGTAGCAAAGCAGTGGGCAGACAGGCTTTGTGCGCAAACACCACCGGATTGACTATTGGGAGGGGCTCCTCCTGACATGCTGCAGGTGAGGTACCAGAGATCGTGAGCCTCCCAGGAAGACATCCAGTGTGTCCTCCCATCTGTCTCTCTGCTTCCTTCTCCTCCTGTGAGCTGGGGCTGTGAGGTCCAGCAGTTTGCATAGCAAGGGAGAAGGAAAACCAGTTTATGTTCGCCAGCCGGAACATATCCTCAGCAACTCAGCTTCTCAGCCGGGTCAAATTCTTCCACAGCTTCTCCGCGAAGTGCAGATCCTCAAACTAGAAAGCAATGGCTTGCACTGCGGGGTCCTCCTTAACCTCGGGCTGTTCAAGACAATAGATTATCTCATTGACTAAGTCAAGGTATTCTGCCTCACTGAGGGGAGGCATCTTTATTTCCAGTCTGGTCATTCTGTTATGTATTGTGGGGAACATGTACTGAGGAAACAGAAGTGAAGGAGGAGGGGACAGAATCACAGGCAGACAAGCAAGACCAAACGACACAATGTCAATGACCAGACTCGGGAAACATAATCAAACGTGGATGTTAATACATCAGACTAATTAACAACAAATGGCTGGTAACACGGGGATTCCATACAAGGTATACACGGGAGGATTGGATGAGCAGGGCATCACACCTGGAATCTTCTCTATGTCCTTGAGACTGTGCTGAGAGACACATCAAACCTGATGGCAGTGGACTACCAGTGCAACCTCTGTAGAGTCCAGGTATCACCTCATTCTACCAGTAGTGACACTGCCTGTAGCCAAATGCAAAACTAGTGAAAAACTGTCAGAAAAGATGAGGGAAAAATTTTAGCGGCCTTCACTGGTTAAACTATTCCTGTTTTGGGGGGTTATCTCATTGTTGCCCCTCTAGTGCACCTGTTATTAATTTCATTAACACCAAAACAGCTTAAACTGATTAACAACCTCCTCTTCTACGTAACTGACCAGTTCAATATCCCAGAAGTTTAAATTTTATACTCTGAAGAAATGTTCCTTTAATTTTTTGAGCAGTGAGTAAGCCAAATGTGTGGTCTCCAGGTCCTATGGCCCTGTAACCGCAAGTTAATGTACCTCAAGCTGAGCATTAAATGTTTTTTAACATACTGCTTCACCTCACAGCTGTGTGTTTATAAATGTATAACGCGCGGCTTGTTGTGCATCAATCCTTATATATTCAACCCAGCTTACTATATGTCCACAGTGTGACGGAAGACCCATTCCACTCCCCAGCCTGCAGGGCATTGCTGTACTCAACATACCAAGCTATGCTGGTGGAACTAACTTCTGGGGTGGCACCAAGGAGGATGATGTAATTACTGACTAGTCAAATTGATTTGAAGCATACTGATCCACTCTTTCTGTAAAATTTCAGTCTTCACTTTTACCTTAATATTACTTACTCAATATACTCATTTTTACTTTGATCTAACATTGATTATGAAGCAGTTCCCATATTTAATGCCAATTATTTTGCTATTCAGACATTCACTGCTCCTTCATTTGATGACAAGATCCTGGAAGTTGTCGCTGTGTTTGGCAGCATGCAGATGGCTGTATCACGAGTTATCAACCTCCAACACCACCGTATTGCACAGGTCAGTGTACCCGTGGTTACTGCCAGCAGATCTGAGAGAGCAAAGCGGATTGGTCTTATGCTCGCTGGTCTCTGATACCCTCTTCAGTGCCGGACAGTGAAGATCACCATTCTTGGGGATGAGGGTGTTCCAGTTCAAGTGGATGGAGAGGCCTGGATACAACCACCAGGTTACATCCGCATCATCCATAAGAACCGTACCCAGACCCTTACCAGAGACAGGGTGGGTATCATGCTACATACATGACAGACTCTTGAGACAGAAAATTAGTCAAATGACAATTATAAGAATTTTGCATCTATCCTTCAGCATCTTTAGTACATTTAATACATAAATTATAAGATGAAAATATTCATATTTTATATTAGTATTTATAATATTAAATATATTAGTTGCATATAATATGATTTAACACACTTGGGTGTTAAGTAGGCTTAATCTGCTTGGGCAAATATTGTTAGACATAGAAAAGAAACAATGAATGTAATAAACACTGTATGGGATGTTTGCGATTACCACAGAGGCTGGAAGTGTGGCTGGGTAGATGCTGTCATTACCTGGCAGAAGTAGAAAGTAGCAAGTTTGACTACTAGTAGCAAGACTCTACCAAGGAGTGAAAGACCAAGAAAAGTAACTGAAAAAGCTTGTAGGAGAATTGCTCAAGAGCTACAGTGGGGCAAGCAAGTATTTGGCAGCCACCGATTGTGCAAGTTGTCCCACTTAAAAAGATGAGAGAGATCTGTAATTTTCATCATAGGTACACTTCAACTGTGAGAGACAGAATGTAAAAAAAAATCCAGGAAATCACATCGTATGATTTGTAAAGAATTTATTTGTATAATGGTGCAGAAAATAAGTATTTAGGACCTACAAACAAGCAAGAATTCTGGCACTCACAGACCTGTTACTTCTTTTTTAAGCAGCTCTTCTATCGTCCACTCGTTACCTGTATTAATGGCACCTGTTTGAACTCATTATTTGTATAAAAGACACCTGTCCACACCTTCAAACAGTCAGACTCCAACCTCCACCATGGCCAAGACCAGGGAGCTGTCTAAGGACACCAGGGACAAGATTGTACACCTGCACAAGACTGGGATAAGTCAATCTATAATAGGCAAGCACCTTGGTGAGAAGAGATCAACTATTGGAAACTATTAGAAAATGGAATAGACGCAAGATCACTGACAATCTCTCTCGACCTGGGCCTCCATGCAAGATCTCACCTTGTGGGGAATAATGAGGA
The DNA here is from genome assembly GCA_015163995.2 of Mormyrus lacerda. Taxonomy (NCBI): domain Eukaryota; kingdom Metazoa; phylum Chordata; class Actinopteri; order Osteoglossiformes; family Mormyridae; genus Mormyrus; species Mormyrus lacerda. Next base: position 18,507,175 of record JAABNX020000042.1, read on the forward strand.
AACAGCCCAGAACTACAAGAGGGGAACTGGTTAATGACCTGAAGAGAGCTGGGACCACAGTAACAAAAGTTACTCTTAGTAACACACTACGTCGTTATGGATTTAAATCCTGCAGCACTTGAAAGCCCCCCGCTTAAGTCAGCACATGTCCAGACCCATTTAATGTTTGCCAGAGACCATCTGGGTGATCCAGAGGAAGATTGGGAGAATGTCATGTGGTCAGATGAGACCAAAATAGAACTCTTTTTTTCTTTTTCTTTTTTTCCCAAATATATTTGTTTGCATTTGTTTTAAATACAGAACAGTACATTCAAACATAAAAACATAAAAAAAAAAAAAAACAAATCCCAGCTACTTTTGGTATACCAGCGTTCACAGCCATCCATTTAACAAATAAACTTTAACCTTTTTGGAGTAATTAGTTATTTTAAAGGAACTTACATTATGTAATGGAGATACCAAGTACAAAGAGAGGAAACTTGAATATCAGTCGTCCTCTACTGTCAAGACCTCTTGGTTACAATAACATAGAAATGGAGTCCAAATGTTATAAAAGTCTTTAAGTTTCCCTTTAACTGCATAAGTCAGCTTTTCCATGGCGAGGTGATTAGTCATTTCTTTAAACCAGAGGGTAGAGGACGGCCCTTGTATCTCCTTCCATTTTAAAGCAATAGCCCGTTTGGCCTGAAGCAGACTAAAGTCAATTAGTTTACGTTTATTAGTGTTCACCACAAAATTAACTGGATATATATGAAATAAACAGAGTTTGGGATCCCAAGGAATATTTTCTTCAGTTAATTTACCAATCATAACCAGAATATTCTTCCAAAATGTTTGAATCTCAATACACTCCCACATACAATGGTAAAGGGTTCCAATATCTTGTTTACATTTTAAGCAGCTATCAGGAATATTTGGATTAAATTTATGTAATTTAACTGGGGTAATATATGTCCACATGAGCCATTTATATTGCAGTAATCTGCATCTAGTATTGCACTACATATTTGCGCAAACAAACAAGAATCCATCCATTCATCTCTAGAAATGTCTTCCTGAAGGTCATTTTTCCATGCAGTTAAATAAGACGCAGAACTTTCTTTTGAACCCTCCAAAAGTGTATTATAAAAAAAAGATAAATTGCCTTTATCCCTTACATGTTTCAAAGTATGTTCTTCTGTAGTTGACAAAGAAGGTACTGAATACGTTTTCATTTCAGAGTGTATAAAGTTTCTTATAAGAACATAAGAACATAAGAAATATACAAACGAGCGGAGGCCATTTGGCCCATCAAGCTCGCTTGGGGAGAACTTAACTAATAGCTCAGAGTTGTTAAAATCTTATCTAGCT
>JAABNX020000042.1:18508624-18519000 GCA_015163995.2 Mormyrus lacerda
TGTTTTTGTTCCTGTTCAATGTCATTTGTTTTCGTTTTTCGTTTTCGTTCCTTGAACCGGTTCAGAGCCCTGGTTCATACTGACTGCAATGAAATAAAAGTTAAGGGAAATTTGTAAATTATTGCTTTATTTTTTTATTCACATTACCACCCTGTCCCAACTTTTTCTGATTTGGGGTTGTACTTACAAAAAATAAAGAAAACCAATTTCGAGGGGCATCTCAGTTTTAAATCTCTAAGACACATAACAGCGCAAAGGTGACTAATATTACAACATTGTTCAGTTCTGTAGCGATAGTCATCACCCTCAGCCCTTCTTACATTCGGCTCTGCAGTCGTCTCTTTACTCTCCTCTTTACTACTGCTGTGCTGACGAGTAGTGCAAATGTAGTTACAACGCAGCTGGCTATAATATGTAAATCAAAGGAAATATAATAATTTTTACAAAGACCTGGGAAAGGCATGGTGACAATTTACTACAAAAAGTGTATGAAAGAATTAGGAATCCCAATAAATATTGAAGCGTACATCCAATCGCAGGTACTGAAAAAAACTTCAGAAAACATACCATTTGACCAGAGACTACTATATAGTACTCTATATATAGTACTCTCATTGTAGAGAATGACTTTGAGGAAGATGTAAATGATGCCATTTAAACATCAGAGAAGCGCGTGATGGACTGCCTGATTCACATATAGCTAAAGAAATATCTAAATGAAAAATAATATTAATCCATAAATAAATAGTCCTTATGAAAGTATTATCATAATTATTCATAATTATTTTAAGGCATGAAAATATGAATGCGGCTATTGTTCTGAGAAGAGCCGCAGTCAGGTGGTCAAAGAGCGGCATGTGGCTCGCGAGCTGCAGGTTACCGACTCCTGCCCCAGGCAGATACACGGTTCAGTCTCACCCTCCGACAATGGCCATCGATCTGCCGCAGCCAGGTGTTATGTGGGCGTCCCCTTGGCCTGGTCAAGCTGCTTGAGTCCTCAGCAATGAGGATCCTGCAAGCCAGATCACCCTCAGGGAAATGCACCATGTGGCCATAGTGCCATAACTGACACTACTTTACAATGCAAGTAAAGTGCCTCAATCAGGACTCCTCTAGTAACCACTCATTCAGCACAAAGTCAAACCAGCAGTACAATTCTCCGAAGAGACACAGTACCAAAGGAATCCAGTCTTCATGTCAGCTCACTGGATATTGTCCATGTCTCACAGACATACAGCAAGACAGGGAACACCAAGGGCCTGTACTCTGAAGCGGGGTTATTGGGTATAATTAACTTGTCAGATTTAAGGTAGTCTGGGCAAAATGTAAGTGAATGAATATTAAGTCCATTTGAACTGTGGTACCTTAAATCCGACAAGTTACCCCAATAAGCCAGTAACCCCGCTTTGTAGTACAGGCCACAGGACTCTTAAAACTTGGACCTTCATCCTCTTCACAAAGCCTCATATCCCACAGGGAAACTCAATCAACTGAGTCTAACGTTTTACGAAAATCAACAGGCTGCAAGAACCTCTGCTGATATTTACACTTCCGCTCAATGAGAACCCTAAGTGAAAGGATACAGTCGATGTCAGACTTCTTAGTTGTAAAACCAGACTGTTCCGGTCACTGACAGGCAAACAAGTGATCACAGATCCTGTTAAGGATGGCCATAGCTAGCAAGGACCTTACATGATGCTGAAAGCAGTGTTATCCACCTGTAGTTTCCGCAATCCAGGAGATCACCCTTCCCTTTCCAGATAGGTTTTCAGGTCAGGTGGGATGATGCTTGACTCCAAAATAGAACCAAAGATTGCCTGCAATGCCAGGAGGATAGCCTTACCACCAGCCTGGAGGGTTTCACCTTGGATATTACAGATCCCTGCAACCTTCCCTACCACCAGCTGATTCACCACTTGTGCAATCTAAGTGAGATTGGGTGGTTCACAGTTGATTTAAGGGTCAGCTTCAAGAACCGTGGACCCAGAGATCTCCAACGTCCTAGCTGAAGGGTCAGCTTTAAACAACTGCTCAAAGTAGCTGACCCAGTGGGTCGCAATTGCAGTTTCATCCGTAAGGACCATTCCATCACCTGCCCTGACTGTAATACGTTGATTCCTGTGTAAGCAGGACGATGGTCACTAGACCAGAGACGGTGTGTCACCTGCTCACAGATTTGTCTAACAAATGCCTACTTCTCTGCCCTCAGAGCCCTCACAGCCATTCTTCTTAGTTCCTGATACAGACTGGAGTTGCCACCAATTCATGCACTGGGACTCCTGTCGATAATATCCAGGGTGCCCTCCAAGATGAAACACCTCCCTCTGGGAACACTGGCAGCACCAACACAAACCTAGGCAACCTTCAGGGTCTTATCCTGGAAGGTCTCCCACATCACATTAGAGTCAACAGTCTCACCCAAATCTGCATGTTCCTTGCACAAACTGCATACACACTCATCAGAAACAGCTTGATCTTGTAGTATGGCTAAGTCCAGTTTCATTCACCTAGTGGGTGGTAACCTACTGGATATAAGCTGAATCTTCAGAGTAGCAACAATAAGTCTTTGGTCAGAATTCATAAACTGGGCACTTGTGTAGACCCCGCAGTTCTGCAGTAGCCTCCAGCATATGACCACATGGATGTGATTGATCTTCTTCACTGTACCACCAGTATGAGAGTACCAAGTCCAACGACCTGGCTCAGAGTGTTGGAACCGGGATCCAGCAACCTGTAGCCTCTGACCTTTTGCACAGTCAAGGAACATGGCACCACTTTCACTCCGGTCTCCAGACCAATGGGAACCGTTACAATCGTCATAGCCAGTCCTGTCAGTGCTAGTGTTCGTATTGAAGCCACCCATGACCGGAGCAGTGTCTTCTTGTGGGCACCCTTCAATCACCGAGTGAAGTTGTGGGTACGATGTCTCCCTCAACAAGACATTACTCTCCGTGGTAGGAGCATACACTGAGAAAACAGACAAGACACCCTAGGAGTGCATTAGCCTGAGTCTCATAATGCACTTGTTGAAAGGAGTGACATCAGACACCATTGGAAGGAGCCAATCCACTACAGCAACAGCTACTCTCCAAGTATGGCAACCATGAGACCGACCAGACCAAGAGTAGGTATACCCACCTACAGAAATCTGGCCACTCTCTGGTCTGCATACCTCAAAGAGTGCTGCCACCGAAACGTGAAGTTTATAAAATTTACCTGACAGCAGAAGAAGATGGTCATCTTGCCGGAGAGATGGATGGGCTGCCTCAAACTGGAATCCAAGTGCTGCCATGCAGCAGACGACGCCTCAGCACTACACCAGCCCCGATCACCAACAGGCCTCACCCTATTAGTTCTCTGACAGTTTCGACTCGTCTGGGGATGGGGCTCCCAAAGGCTTTTTCCCATCCTCTTCATGATGTGTGCAGCCTTTATGCGGGCGGCTGCAGCAAAGCTACTCCCATGAAGAGCAGAAGAGTATCATGCTTGTTTAAACTGGGCACTTGTGAGCCTCGAGTAATGGAGATTAAGGGGGGACATAATACAGGTATATAACAGGTCTGGATGCTGTTCAGCCAAATGTCAATATTAGTTTAAATACTAGAATTTGTGACCATAAATGGAAATTAGCCGGAGAACATTTAAAAACAAATTTGAGGAAGCACTTCTTTATACAGCGTGTAATTAGAGTATGGAATAGTCTTCCTGCTAGTGTAGCAGAAGCTAAAACCCTGGGTTCCTTTAAATCAGAGCTGGATAAGATTTTACAACTCTGAGCTATTAGTTAAGTTCTCCCCTAACGAGCTTGATGGGCTGAATGGCCTCCTCTCATTTGTAAATTTCTTATGTTCTTATGTTATATGGTGGCTGGAGTGCCAATCCTGGCACCTACCCCAAAAAATTGTTTCCCTGCAAGTTGGAAACGTTCCCTGCAAGTTTAACGTTATACGCGGGACAAGCCTCCTACCATCAGTCAGAAAGATAAAAATGAAGACACAGTGGATCCTACAACAAGACAAAGAATACAATGCAAAAAGCAACTCAGGAATGGATTTAAAAGAAAAAATAAGTTGAAAGATTTACTATGGCCTTCCATCTCCGGACTTGAATATAATGGAAAACACATGGATAGATCTGAAGAAGGACGTATGTGGAAGACAACTAAGCAATCTAGTACACTTGGAACAAATATGCCAGGAAGAATAGGCCAAGACACTTGAGAGAATACAAAAGCTGCTCAGATGTTAACCAAAGAGGTTCCTCGAGGTTATAAAGGCAAAAGGAAGACATACAAAGTATTAGAAAACATTCCATAAAAGGGGTTGCCAACTTTGGAGCTGATATTTGTTTCAATATTTCACAATTTCTTATTTACTTTATTACCATTTCTGTGACTTTAGATGTTGCAGGAACAATTGTAAAAACTGATCATCAAATATTGTACAGGATGAAAATACATTTCTGTATTATACTCCAGTTGTCATTTCAAAGTAAGGGAGTGCAAACTTTTTTACTTAGCTGTGTGCGTGCGTGCGTGTGTGTGTGTGTATATATACCACCCCAATTCCAAAAAAGTTGGGACGATGTGCAAATTGCAAATAATAACAGAATGCAATAATTTAGAAGTCTCATAAACTCGCATTTTATTCATGAAGAGATTATGTATATATGTATGTATATATATTCAATTTTCAAATTAGGATTTCAGAATTTTTCTTTCATTGGCAGATTTCCTTGTTCACTGTTCTGTTACTTATTTTGAATAATGTCTGTAACCAGCACAAGAACATTAGATGTAAATGTGAAATAATAACCCATTATTTTTACTTAGGCATTTGAAAATACACTCAAGTCTTGGGAGGACAAGCAGAAATGTGAGTTCCCTCGTCCTTCATCTCAGCATGCACTACCACCAGAGATTGTGTCAGAGGAAGAGGCAGCTCAGATCAACCTTTTTGGTCAGGCAGCTGGAACCTTTATACACAGGTGAGACAGAGCTCTTAGGTCTATGTATGCTAACCAATATGTTCTGCTTTGCTCAACGAGACATGCATAAAATGTTTTTTTTTTCCTTTTTGTATTTGTACTCAGTATTCGGGAAATTGCCCAGTCGCACCAGGACATAGAACAGGAGCTAGCTCATGCTGTCAATGCCAGTTGTAAGGCTATGGATGTGGTTTATGCCAAGTCCAAAAATCCAGAGGTAAGTGTTGTGTTGTGTTGTACGAAAGTGATTAGTTAGGTAGTGGATTAAGGTTTAATTTCTTTCTTTAATATATATATATATATATATATATAATGATATAAATACTAAAAAAATTACAAAAAAGTAATATACAAAACGCAAACCAAAAATACATGAGAGACATGTCCTTTGCTATAAAGATAATCTGTGTAGGCATTATGTACTTTTTTCTCTGCTGCATCATCTCATTACTTATAACAAACGCATATTCAATGAGATGCAGCATAATAAAAAAGAAATAAGCACAGCAAGAATATTTTCTGGTTTTTATTAGTCATAACTAGGGATCCACAGATTATCATTTTTTAAAAGCTGACACCAATTCCAATTACTGGTGGCATATGAGACCAATTACCAATATTGAGTAAATTTAAAATTTAGAAAAAACACACGGCTTCTCCAGACCCTTTCAGTTCTGTCACATGTGCTCATGGTGAGCCTGCTTTCATCTGTGAAAAGCACAGCGGCCCAGTGGTGGATCTGTTAATTCTTGTAATTTATGGCAAATGCCAATCGAGCTCCATGGTGTTGGGCAGTGAGCACAGGGCCCACTAGAGGATGTTAGGCCCTCAGGCCACCCTCATGAAGTCTATTACTGATTGTTTGGTCAGAAACATTCACACCGTTGGCCTGCTGGAGGTAATTTTGTTGGGCTCTGGCAGTGCTCATCCTGTTCCTCCATGCACAAAGGAACAGATACCGGTCCTGCTGATGGGTTAAGGACCTTCTACGGCCCTGTCCAGTTCTCTGCCTGTTTCCCAGAATCTCCTCTATGCCCTTGAGACTATGCTGGGAGACACAGCAAACCTTCTGGCAATGGCACATTGATGCACCATCCTGGAGGAGGTGGACTTCTGCTTTGCTCTGGTCATACACACACAAATGTTGTTGTCTCAGATAAGTTGGCAAGTTGGATGTGTTTCCAGTAACATATCCAAGTTTGGTATAGCAGAGCTGACAGAACGTCTTGGTCTTATCAATGTTCTCTCTTCAGTGTTCGCGCTTTTTATTGTGATGATGTTCTAAAACCACTGACTAATGACTGACTGTAAAGGCCCCTTTTCACCAAATGTGGGAAGTGCAGCACATACTGCAGCATTGGCACTACACCTGGCGCACACCTACTGACAGATGTCATGAAGGTACGCGTAAAACAGGTACATAGAATGGGTTTTTTTTTTTTGACTGTTTTTAATGTACAACTATGGCACCTTTAAAAACAGTTTATATATTAATACAGCTTATTCACCTGGCCCAGAACATTCTGGACTCTATCTAGCTTTAACGAACATATGTCTTTGTTGGAAATCCTCCACAGGGAGTTCCAAGAATTACCGGTGTGTTTAGCTGTCTGGGGACGAGGGCATTGTTGGCGATGCTGCATATCTTTCTCATGTATTTCAGTTCATAACTCCGATTTCATAACTCTGAAATCTTTTTGTAGAAACATGAAAAAAATGCTGACTAAATCGGTAACCTGTCTTCTTTACAAAATGTCCATTGTCGGAACTATTAAAGTTTTTTAAAATTAGGTTATATCGGCAAAAATGTAAACCATGTCACCTTCCTTTGTTTTACCTGCATCGGGAGTGTGTAGCACCGCCGTCACCTTGAAGATCGCTATTCGCATTCTAAATAGCTGCATTACCATGTATTCAAATCGCATTCGTTATTTGAATAAACAACGTAACGGTGAAATGCAATACAGATACATCCCCATCAGCACCATAAAATGGATGTGGCCAAGTTTGAATGCCTCATACATACAGATGAGCCATATTCAATGGAAGAAGGCCAGAAATAGTGACATGGGCTAGGTTTTTCTTATTTATTTATCCAACTGAATGTTGCAGCTACACCATTAATGTACCCAAGACTTCGGAGATCAGATATCAGGGATAAAAAAACAAACTGGCACCATTGCTTACTATGTACTTTCATAATGTTTCTGCAAGTGTTCCAAACTACATTTTGCAATGTCTATACTTTGATGTCAGATTACAAACTTAAATCTGACATGTTTACAAAGTACATTAAAATTAATGAGTGTAATGGCAAAACAAATATATAAGAAATAATTTATTTGCCATGAATTAAGTTTATGATATTAAAGAAAATGTGTGATCATGCCCATCTGATTACTTGGACACCACATTTAATAGGAAGGGGCTTCAATGAGTTAATAAACGCTGAAATTGACAGGCTTAGTACAGCAGGGTTATAGGAATTCGCAATCCACAGAAATTCTTAAGCAGTACATGAGGACTTTGGTCTATGCGATGCTTGGCACTCTCATTACTCTACCCTTACAGAATATACATTATTTTTGTCCGTACACTGCTCATATTCTCGCTTAGGCCACTTTCTAATTAGCAGCTCCACAATGAGGGATACTACAGCCGTTCAGATCCAGCCTATCACTATCTGCAACCACACTCCAGTTTCTCTCACTCTGTGACTAACACAAAGGCCACACCTCCAACCAGAAATTGGAGATTTAACATATCATTACTTAAAGATCTGGATTTTAGAAACTATTTCAAACAGGAGTGGACACTATATTTAGACAATGATATGCCAGGAATCTCATCATGCGTTCTCTGGTAAACAGGAAAGGCATGTGAGGTAAAATATTTTCTTATTCCTTATATAAGAAAAGTACAGAAAATTCACACATATCACAACTCACAAAGATTAAATCAGGAAGGGTGCACCCGGCGAGATGCAGGTGTTGGGGGGGTGTTGTCTGGGCAGTTGCGTAGCCTCTCTTGGTGAAATTGACTCGGGTACTGGTTGGTAATGGTTGGGGTACCTTGGTCTCATGCCAGTGTGTCTGGTGAGAATGGATGTTTGTATGTGTGTGTGGCATGTTGGTGGGGCTTCGCTCAGATGGGGCTTCGGCTGCCCCCCTTGGCCAGGGTGAGTGGGCACCGCCCTTGGGGAACGGCAGTACCCCCAGATGTTGCCTCCGTACATCCTGGGCACATGGGACAGGGTTCCTGCGCCCCACCGCGGAAAGTATACATATTAGGGTGGGTCACAATACATTAACAAAAAACTTGTGATCAAGAAATTCAAGGGCACATCAATTTTTTGTTTCTTTTGGTTAGAGGAATTATTGTGTAAAATATAATGCAATGTTGAACTTCATTGAGTACTGCCTTACAGTCATCATTTCTAATAAAAATTCATTTTTTATGGCTAAAACTGGCATGTATGTCACTTGCTGATGTTGCCAACTTTGGCATGCATTTCACTTATTTATCACATTATTTATCTGGTAAAGAATAGCAAAAGACAAAATATATTGTTGGCTTGTGTTACAGTCATTCCAAGTACTGAGCAGTGAACACTTTTCCACACCAACCTGGTAAGAAATATTGATACATTACTTTAATTCACTGCAGTTCATAATACCATTCAATGTTTTGTAGCCTAGTTAATTGCGCCTGTCAATGTGGCACAGATTCAGATGGTACCGACTGCGTTTAAATAAAAATAATAAATGCACGAGTAAATCTAAACTGAAACAAGAACTTCAGGTAACAGAGTTTGAATTCACCTATTACTGCATAAAAATGAATAATAAATATAATATTGCAAAACTGTAAAACTCTTGAGTATTTGATAGGACCACCATCTCATTTCATGTTCAAAGTACTTAAACTGAACACTGACTTTCTCTCGCATGACGTTGATAGCTGGCCAGACCAGGATTCATTTGAAGATGTTAAAAAGATTGCGAAATATCTGAAGGTGGTGAATGATTGTACTGAGCGAGACATTACCCTGGCTAGCAATTTTGCAGTTTTGGACACTTCAGATGTTTTCATTTAAAAAGTGTCCACTTTGAAATTGCTGAATATTGAATAATGTCCTTATTACAATAATTAATGGTATATTCAGCTGTATGTATACAAATACAATTAATACATGAGACTTTACTTCAGTTATTTTTGCATGTTTGCATGTTGACCTCAATGAGGCAGTACTATATATTAAAATTGTACAGATGCAGCCATCTCAATTTTCCCCTCCAAGCTGGCTGCCTGCCGTCTGTCTGCCAAAAGCCAGCCGAAGGGAGTAACCCCCCTCCTTCTGGGGGTGAGCCTAAATTTTCATCTAAACCCGCCCATTTATTCACTTGCTGGGTGTTACAAAAACACATTTTAGTTGTGGTCACAAGTTTACATACACAAGTACAACAGGTATCAACCAGAATCTTTTGGTAGCCATTAGCAAGCTTCTGGCATAATTCTGGCTGAATATTTTACCCGAATTTTTAGTTCATTTAAACTAGTTTGGTTCCTGGCACGGACCCGGCTTTTAAGCATAACCCACAAATTTTCTATAGGGATGAGATCGGGGGTACTTCACAAAGCAGGATTTCTTGCTTAGCCAAATAACTAATAACTAATAACAAATAACTAATAACTAAACTGAAGACACAGTTTTTACAACACTAGAGACAAACAGGGCTAAGTACTTGGCTAGTGAACATGCCAGTACATAAAAATCCAGCACTATGATATTATACAGTACATACAAAAAACCCCTCGTAAATGCAAATCATGTGCTTTCTATCTCTGCCTTCAACCAGACAGGAACTGTTTTGAAGCTTAGCATCCTGATCAGAAGTGACAATTTGTTGTTCTAATATTCAGTTATTGTTTGTTATTATTCTCGTTATATAATGTGATTGCAAATTTTATTCATCAACATTTAATCCTTGGCATGCTATAAACTGTAAAAAGGCTAGTATTGTCTCTTTTCTTACAGTTTTTAGTTTTCAGTTGTTAAGACAGGGTAATATCTTTTCACATGCATGAACCATCCTTGGCATTGCTCTGGAGAAATATCTTAGCATCCAGCATTCATTGTTTGATTTTGTGTCAATTGACATAATTTGTTTATATTATGTGGCTTTTACAATCTATTATTGGTCTTGATAGTAATTTAGGAAATTTACGTATTTCAATTTTGACTTTCTTATTAGTAGTTTTAGGGTCAGTATGTAGGTATGTGCAAAATGGCTTCTGAAAATTTAATGTTGCGAGTGAGACAGGAATCCATGACTTTTGAAGCGTTTAGTCATTGATTGCATTTTGTATGAAAGCAAAGCGAAATGCTT
>JAABNX020000042.1:18541700-18558153 GCA_015163995.2 Mormyrus lacerda
ATTTAATACTTTGCATGTTACTGACTCACATCAGTATACGGTGTGGATGTTTTGGGTTGCATCCCAACAGATGTTACGCTTGGTACAGACATTGCATAACATATTTGCCTTCAGACAGCACACATTATCCTTATGTAGGCATGGCCGTTAGTGTGTGGTATTACAAATCTAAGTTATACATCTGGAACAACTTATTTTGGTTGGTGTGGCTTGTACGACTTGATCTTTTCTCCAGGATGGATAACATACTTTTTAATCCAGTTCCTCTTAATGCAGCATGGTAGAACACAAAGAACTTGCAAGCAGGACACAAAGATCAGATAAGGGCCACAAAGGAATGTGAAAGAAAAAAGGGGGGGGGTTGCGTGCAAAATCGAGGGACCCCCGTCCGTGAGGTCCACTCTATAGTCTGTAGGTCCCTAAATCTTTGGGCCGTAAAAGTTAGAGTGCTGGCCTTCCCTGTTATCTGTGTGTGTCTGGGTGGACATGTTTGTGTGTTTAAGTGTGTTTGTGTGTGTGGGGTCATTAACCCCCCTTTGGTGCTTAGGCTAATGGGTACCTTTCGTACCAGGCTAGGACTTGTCTCAGACCACCTGGAATTCAAGCTCAATCATATGTGCTGGTGTGATCCTACACATATAAAGCCCAAATATTGGTGCATGGTCAATTAGATTGTTATGCTATTTTTAAGACTAATATACCACTACAATTTCTTATTTCAAGAATCTTAAGAAATGTTATTTCAGATTTTTTTTGTGTTTGTGTGTGTCTGTCTGTCAGTTTTTGAAAATTCAATTAAGAAAAATTGCTACCAACATAAACACTTGGCTAAAAAAATGTTTTAATTGATTTATTTCATATTGAAAAAACTGCAAATGTTGTATCAACAACAAACTCATTCAACATTTGTACTCACAGAATGTTATATATATAGCACAATCACTTCTAACAGATTTCTTCCTATCAAAACAGACAGCACTTCAGTATTAACAGTTCCTCTGAGAAATATTCTGGGCTCGTTACAGGTTACGCTCAATCAACAGCATTTGTTGCATAATGCTGATTATCACAAAAAATAAATAACTTTAACTTTTTCCTTCAAAAACAATTATGGTGCTGACTGAGCTTAACTTGTACTGAACCCAGAACATTCTTTTAAAACATCACAATGATAAATGGAAAAAAAAATTATATTAGTTTCAAATAGGACAAAACACAAATTTACAGAACACACAAGTTTCTCACACATTTGAAGCTTTATGTAATGCGATCACATCTCCAAGGTAATATTTTATAGGGACATATGTAATGTCCTGGTGAATGAAACTGTAATACGGTATGAAGTCTACAAGTTCGTCTGCATTTACTAGGTCAATTCCCTCTGACAGGTAGGGAATCTCAACTTCAAAACAGACAGTACTGTACCTCTGACACTCTAAACAATACAAAGATGAATTTATGACATAAATGTTCTTCACAAGTCCAAATTCTGGCAGGCTTGTAGAATCTGCCATACACGCAAGTAGTGTTTTTTCACAAATGTATTTGTTACTATTCAAAGTAATCCACTTAACAGACACTGCATGGTTTATCTGATTAACTCCAAAGTAGTCCTTTACTTTTCCTTTTAAATATGGCATATTTTTTATTTCTGATACTGGTCCCAGCACACATTCACTAGTAAAAATGGGGTGTTTGGAACTGTTCACATTCTGGCAGCATTCAAACATTTGGTTATACCTAATCAAGGATATTTTTGAAATTTACCCTTGAAACCCATTTTTTTTTTAAAAAATGCTTGGATTTGAATCTCATGCACATGTGACGGAGCATTGATCCCAGCAGTGTAATCTGTGTAATCAGTGTAATAGTCCCAAGACAAATAACAGGTGAAAACAAAAGCTGAACGATTTTGAGTAGTTCAAGAATAAATGAAAAATATGCACTACCTCTAATCACATCCAACAGAAATTGCAGTATTTTGAGCAGAAAAAGCATTTGACCTGAGGACCGCTTCAGTTTATTGTCATTGGAAGCTAATGTACTGTATGCAATAGGACAAGGCCTATCTCTAGTACCTTGTGTAGAGTATGGGAAGCCAATGATACCAGCATTGAAAGCATCTAGGTCCAGTTGTCCCAAAAGAACCAATTGTTTCAACAAGCACCTAAGTTCCAAGGGAGCAATGCCCTCAAGAATTATTTGTATTATATCTTGAGGTGTTTGTTGGATCAAATTGAAGGCAGGTAAATCCATTACTTTGCTCCTTCAGTTTATTCCATATGTAGTTTTAAGGCTGTTCTTAAGAAACTCAGTGCTGGCTTTGTTAATGTCACTGCACTGTCGAATATGTCTTTCCAGTGTTCTTTGCTCAAAGTTTTCTTCATTAAAATAATTCTGCATGTCTTCAAAAGAACATTCACAATGTCTGCACTTACTGTATGCAAAGCCCACACCTCTTTAAATCCACACAGCTCATGCTGAGCTAAAGTATCTCCACATATGGAAACCACTGCTCCATATATTCCATGTTCACCACTTGCAAGATGAATTTTCACACCATTATAAAGCTTTACCAAGTCATCATGCAGTCTTGCCAGTATGGCATCAACTCCACATTCTAAGAGGTCACTTTTCTTCGCGATGGCAAAAAGGCGGATTGAAGCTAATTTGGACCTGTACTTTGGATTAATGTTTCCCAAAGTGTAGTAAAACATGAGCAACTAGTTCTTTAAAGCATGAGACCCGAGTGGATTGCAAATTTTGATTACACTTGAATAAAGGATAATCTGTAAAGCAGAGGGGTTAGAGGAAAATAAAGGGTGTGATTGCATGAGTTCACCATCTATGATGTCATAAAAATATCCACTGCTGCATTTCTGAGGTCTATCATTTATCATTGCAAAGATTTTCGGATGAGACAGTAATTGTTCTAAACTCTTTATCAGTGGTATATAATGGAAACATTTGTTTTTTATGCAGAGATCTCTCCTTTTTTCCCTTTTTTTTGACAGGATGCTGCTAATCCAACTGAAATTTCTTCTGCTTCCACATAACTGAATTTTTCTTTTATGACACTGTCTTTCCTGTATGTAGTTGAAATGGCAGCAAATGGATCTTTAAAGCAGTCAAAGCTTCCCAAAGCTTCTTGTTGAAGCTCACTTTCTGAATGTCTGTGGAACATTGTTTGTAACTGACTCCCCAAGTTGTTCAACAATTGAGCTTGATACTCCTGAACTGCTTCCACAACGTCATTCACACCTCTCTAAAGGGGAAATAAATAAATAAATAAACTTAATTAGTAGGGAGATACACTGTACATATGGTCATTCATGTATTTGAAATTGATTTTGTAAAATGTATTTATTTATTTATTGACTTTTATTAACCTGTGAGAGATGATGTTTCTCTCTAGCAGTTATCACAACAGCATCACCACTTGATAATTCATCATTCCACACAGGGAAAAAAAATCTTAACAGTATAATAATTGCTTTATATAAAAGACTAAGCGTCCCCAAGGGACGTTAGAAGACGAAGGCACTTCCTCCCGCCAGTTTGTCACCATGGATGGGCTCCACGGAGTTGCGATTTCCACTCTAACAGATTAGTAATGTCTAAAATCACATAATTGTTTCTTATGCTCATTCATGTATTTGAAATTGATTTTTAAATGTAATATGCAATGCTTTCTACCGAGAAAAAACAAAAACAAGTCCTTGTAATCGAATGAAATTGTGTCATTAGTCAACCATTTTACATTTTTTATGGCACTTATCGATCTTTGATCGATCCTCCAACTCAGAGAGAACTCTCTCACGAGAGGATATCTGAGATATTTCCTGGTCCTGAGCACTTCCTGTGGTGCAAAGCTATTTGGTTTTTGACTCATAAGGAAGAACAGGTAATTAACATCAAACACTTGTATTTTGGATATTTTTAACCCATTAGTGGACATAATTTCAGTTCAGATGATGTGTATGTTAGTTGGTGTGCCTGAACAATAACACGCATACATACATGTGAGATACTCTGTGAATAAAATGATATATTATTTTGATTAATGCATTTTATTGTGTTTTAGGGGCACATCATTCCTGTTGAAGTCCAAGGTTCATCAGCAGATGACAAACATACTGAAAGTTCAAAACAAGATGACCCCAGCACTTCAAAGTTGTTAAAGTTACCCAGCCCAGAATATGTTCTCTGACAGTAAGCTACAGCAGGTGAGACGCACATACTTTGAGCAGCAGCGTCTTGGAAAAGAGGGTGATGTCTCCTTATCGAAGGAGCTATTCTGCCGGCTCATCCGAGATACCATCACAAACATGATATCTATTGCAAGAGCATCTTCAGATGACTACAAATATCCCACTAAACATTTGCCATGGCAAAATGGTTAGTGGAATACTACCCTATGATAAAAGATAAGTCAGCTGGATATAGGCATGAGTGGGTGAGTGACATCATTTACTTAATTATTTAAAAAATCATTGTTTTACTGGTAACATTGTGTCAAAAATATTAATTGATGCTTTTGCTCTGTTGCACCGGACACTGTTGCCAAAAACCTCCTGAAGTGACTTTCAAATATCCGAAGTCCCATGAAGGCCAAACAGCCTCCAAAAGAGCACATCAGGACAAAGAACCTTCTGCTGCAGTGGCAAGTGACTATGATGCTGATTCCAGTGCATCAACAGTCAATCTGTCACCACCTTCAAGATCAAGCACCCCACGGCAAGAAAATGACTGAGCATTGATGAAGCATGTAAGTACATTAAAATTTATTTTAAAATAAGGTGGCCAGACACGTCACTTCCTGGGGACATGTTTTGGCCAGGATTTCTAAATTGCCTAAAATAACTAGGTGTTGGTTGTTTGGCCTGCGCTGATTGATTGTTCTATGGCAAGTACCGCAGGAGTGATTCGGAAACATAGAACCGCCTGCTCTGCTCTCAGTTGTTTGACATCTACATGGATGTCATACGACGATTGATCGTGCAGCGCAAAAAACCAACACCTGTTCATTCATTTTCCAAACCGCTTTATTCTATTGGGTCGCGGGGGGATCCAGAGCCTATCCCAGAAGCAATGGGCATGAGGCAGGGAACAACCCTGGACAGGGAGCCAGTCCATCACAGGGCACATTCACACACTGTTACCATTCACCTATGGGTAATTTATCAACACCCATTAGCCTCAGCATGTCTTTGGAGTGTGAGGGGAAACCAGAGTACCCAGAGGAAACCCCAGGATGACACAGGGAGAACATGCAAACTCTACACACATGTAACCCAGGCGGAGACTCCAACCTGGCTCCCAGAGATGTGAGGCAACAGTGCTAACCACTGCACCACCATGTCACCCTTCAACACCGTTTTTTTTTTTTTTTAAACTTGGAAGGCAATTTAGAAATCATGTGCAGAACATGTTCCCAAGAAGAGGCACATCTGGTCACCTTACTTTAGTGTGTTTAATACATAACGTCGTTTTGGTAATATGTTTAAGCCTAATTCTTCCTTTAATGTAGAATACATTCTTGAATTTGAATACATTCTTGATTTTGCGATCTTGTTCAGTAATTATATTGTGTGGCGAAATTGTAGCTGATGGTCCAGACAACAGCCTTGACAGCCAGAAAACCCAGGCAAGACATTACAGGACTCTACAAGAAATGTACAAAGCAAAGAAGCCAAACAAAGTTGCTGTAACCCATCTATTAGATCTGGAGTTCCAGTCCAGTAGAAATTTGATTGACTCAAATGTTTTGAAGGAGCAAGACAAACCAACAAGCGTACCCCTGCTTCAAAGAACTGGACCATGTGGGTACACTGAAGCATACTTTAGACAGGTGTAAAACGCACTGACACATATTGATAACCCAACAGATCTGGGTCTGCATTCACGTCCATTGTAGGAAAAAAAACTATGTAAGTGAATAGTGAGCCAGATCATATTTCGATTTTTGCTGTGTTTGTAGTCTGAATTCTGTATTTTTATTATTTGGTTTTGTAGTCTTCAGGGGATCTGGATACCTACATCCACAGGCACGCATTTTTCAGTCCTGTCTTGCTGGTTAGTGAGGAGAACTGCATGGTGGTTGTAGGTACAACTCCAGTTCTACCATTTGACAAAGACTTGCTCTATGAGGGATATGCTGCTTATCCATATGAGCGTTTGTTTGTATTCAGCTCCCCTTAGTGGCGCTATTCCCTCGGGATTTTCGGAGATTAGTTTGAATAAGGGTATACTGACCACGTGTCTCCTCGCTTAATGTGTCTCCTCGCTTAATCTTATACGCTATTTGGTTTTGTGAGTGAGAAAACATCGTCTGTAAGTAGCCTTTATATATTCTTGATATAACGGAAATGAAAAAAATGAATGTGACGATGACGCATTATAATCTTGTTAAATGTCTTAGTGTTAAGGAATGTTAGTATGTTAATCCTGGAACCTAGCTGCTCTTCTTTTGCCTTGTAGCAGCTGCCTAGCGCCATTAGGATGCTTATAAGGAGAAAGGGCTTGTTTTTTTGGCAATGACTTTCGTGTAAAACAAGTCATACTTTATTCATAAAAATGTACATTTTGATTTTACTTAGTATGTACAACAGAACTATTTGCATTTGGAATCGGAAACATATATATTTCATTGTATTTTACAGTTTACAGTACACTCCTAATTCATGAATGCTTCCTGGGATCTTATTAAAGCTAAAAAACTAAGATATCTTGTCACTTCTGCATTTAATGGAGGGAGTTTAGCTGGCTGTTAAACTGGTGTTGGTACACACCGTGAGATCGGCACAAGGGGCCTCTATATCTCCTGGCTTATTACTATGCATTTCTTCTCACATATCCAGACTCTTGTCTGTGCTGCAAACACAAGTTCTGAGATATGTCATCCGCGAGCATGAATGGATGGAGAATGTTTGTTGACTAATTGCTCTTTCAAACCTGTTGCATGGCTGAGGCTGAGAGACAGCTGCAGTGTTTTTGTTTTTGTTTTCTTCCATTATACTTGCACTTGATTTGTGCTGTTAGGAGTTTTTCATGTTTCATGTATCTGACATACAATAATGCAGCAATACATTCAAGTAATTACTGTGTGTAACTTACGGGACTGCTGTTTGAGGTTATACAGTGTTGTTCTGTGCCGGGTTATTTTAAGTAAAATTTATTCGTTTTGGACTGTTCATCCTGTTTTGCTATACCCCAGTTTTTTAAGAGGACAATGTTCGTTTTTGAATCTACTATACATTAAAGGCAATGTTGACCCAGACCTCATTTACTTTCTACCCTTATGTTGTTTCAAACCAGGATTTCTTTGTTCTGTTGTATACAGAAGATATTATTGAGAATGTTAGTAACTGTTGATGGTAGCTATTGACTTTCACAATGCTTTTATTTATTTTTCATATTTTTCCTGCTATGGAAGTCAATGGCTACCGTCAACTCTCTTGCTACCAGCATTCTTCAAAATATCATCTTCTGTACTCAATAGAACAAAGAAACTCATACAAGATTGGAAGAACATAAGGGTATGATCATTTTTTTAAATTATTTTTTGGGTTGCTATCATTTTAATGCAGTAAATTGTTTCAGTAATTGCTGTTTGAGTTTGTGTATATAGCTAGACTGAGACATTTGCATAGAATGTTTGCTGTTAATCTGTGCCAGGTATTTTATTTTTTATTTATTTATTTATTTATTTTGTAAAAGTGTAAGGTAGCCTTGGAATCAGTTTATCCTGCTTTATTATGGTCCATTTGTTAAAAACTTTGGAAAATATTCTTTAATAAATGTTCAGCAAAGCTGGGTAAGTTCTCTGTTTCTTTTAATTTAAGGGGGGGTAGGTGAGGTGGGTGTTTTGAGAGTTTTAATCTCATTTTAGGTTTTTGTGTGATCTTAATAATTTAAATAGGATTTAAGGTTAAATATTCTACTTTCAATGCATTTTTTCCTAAAATTGTTATTCAGTGCTTCTGAAAAGAGAACTGCTTAACATTAAGCTTGTTTGTCTAGTTTTAAGACTCAACAGTATTTTTAGTGATTAGATTTAAGTTCAAATATTCTAGTTTTAATGCAGTTCTCTGATTCACTAATTTATGCATTATTCAATTCTTATAAAAACCTAAAATGCCTAGTTTTAAGAATTTGTGTCTAGTTTTAAGATGCAGTAGCATATATCCTCAACTAGATATTAATGCTACTTTCAAGAATTCTTACCAAGTAAATTTTGCTTACTCCATTGGCAGATTTCTTTGCTTTGATTTTTGTACACTTTAACTATATTTAAGTAATTTTTTGCTTGTTTCAAGAAGGGCATTTTTTGCAGTGTGAGCTAATCCTTGTTTATATAGAACAAACCTGCTCCAAGCAGGTTTCAGGATTTGGATGTGCTGCTATGAAAACACATCATGCAAGAGTTTTGAAAAAGCGACAGATCCAATATCATGCCAAATCGTCAAGAATTACATCTAGCTAAACAAGTAATCCACATACAAAAAATACCCCCCTTGACAGCAGCTACAGTTAAATTAAACTAGAGGATGAAGAATGAGACCATCATATGCTGCATTCTTCTTTTTCTGAAACTTCTGTCACTATGATCAATCATTTTCCATCCAACTACATGCATTTGATATGTCTAGGGGTCATGTGCTGTCTGTTGGATTTGTGAATGGGAAGTTCAGGCCCCTTGTGTTCCTGCATATCATCTAGACAAGCTTCTGGCATTGTAGAGAAATTGCTTTGAGGAGCTACATACCCGCAGGAAGACCTACAGTAGAGCACTTGATGAGCGGTCAGTTTTTCTGAATTGCTGAAACAGGTTTTCTAAAATCTGCTCTCCTTTTCTCAAAACACTAACCACAGACCCTATAATTCAAGCTACACTGCTTTTAGGCCACATCAAGTAAGTCAGTAAATAAACACTACTGAGCAGTTATTACATACTATAGAAAAAAATTTTAAACACAAAGTTAAAACTGTTGCTGGCATGTAGAGAAACATTTACTGTGGATGTGATCTTTTGCATGTTTACAATAAAATATTGTGTAATTGCCAAGCCAAAGTCAAAGAAGAAAATTCATTCTGCCTCATCACCATGTTTCAGGGCTTGGTCAGGAGAGAGAACTTTGTCTCGATCACAGGAAATGCTCTCCCTTGATGGGCGACACCGGAAGAATCCTCTGTGTGACCCATTGATGTCAAAATTAAACTTAGTAGTTTATTTACTTAGTAGTTTAGTACTAGCACTCTCATCCAGTATGTATTCCGTATTCTAGTCACTCTTTGACTGCTTTTTATGTTACGATCATGTCTCATGTAAACAGTTTTGAATTTCTTCTTGAGGGCACAAAGACCGCTGCCAACTTCTCCCTTGAATTCTGGATGATCACAATGGGCCCTAAGCTGCAGGATGATCTCGTGTCCTGAAGAGAGGAGCTCCCACTGATGAGTATGTCCAGCTCTCCATTACGCGGGACTAATACTATTTTAATACTATTGTGTTCAGTAAATTATTTCAGCTTCCCCCTCATCGGTAATGCGGTTGTTCCATTCAGCTCCTAGAGGGAGCTCCATGTCATAAGGCTCATCTGTTTTCAATGTCCCAACCGGAAGAAGCTGTAAATACCTATATGGAGGAAGGCTTTCAACATCTGTCAACATTACAGATCGAGTTCTTTTTTGTAAAAAAGAAAGATGGAGGAGGGTCCCCGTGTGTTGACCAACAGGCCCTAAACTATCACAGTGAAACTGAGAGAGCCCTTGCCTTTGATCACCTCTTCTCTTGAGAAATTTTGTGATGCAGCGATATTCATTAAACTAGACCTGAAGAGCGCTTAAAATCTGATTAGGATTAATGAGGGGGATGAGTGGAAGACTTCATAACTCACACTGGACAATATGACCAATAGTTCGTCTATCTTTCAAACATTCATGAACAAAATTTTGTCCGGCATGCTATACAAGTTTGTGTTGGTATGTATTTAAGATGCCCTTTTTTACTCCTCATCCCTTGAGTAACATATTTGGTCACAATTAGCCATGGGTTTTTATTACTGATCTCTCATCATACCAAGGTAATACTGTCATCCTAACTATTGTTGATATATTATCTCATGTGTTGCCTTGTTCCTCTCCCCAAGCTCCCCATGGCGAACAAACTGGTTGAGGCATTGGTGACCTGGGTCTTCCGATACTATGGCCTCCCTGAAGACATAGTTTCTAACCAAGAACCTCAATTTATCGCATGAGTGTTTTGGGCATTCTGCAGTAAACTGAACATCACCCTTAGCCTACATGGCACATGATTAAATGGGAACCACCTCTCCACCCTCAGCACCCTATATAAGGCTCATCTGCTTGCACACTCAGACTGAAGCATCGTTGCCTCCATGCGCATTACTGAGCATTTTTTTTTACCCTGTGTCTCATCACTCCAGTGTGAATCCATTTGTGCTTGCCTTGCCTGTTCCTGCCTCATCTGATCTTACCCTTATGGATTTGATCAGCTGGTCTCCATGCAATTGACACCATCTTCTCAACGAGAAACCCAGGTTCAGGGGAACCTGACTGTCCTGCTGGAACGTACGCTGCTGGCTACACGATGGATGGATGGGAGAAGTGGAAGGTCATGTGTCTGGCAGCTGTTTCCGTGGAGGACATCGAAGATATCTACCTATTCGGAACCATGATAACAGGTATTATGCTGATTGGATTAGGCATTGCCCTGGTTTATGGAAAATTGAAGAAAACTGACAGCCGCTCAAAACCCCACTAGGCTGGCTGGAATGATTGACAGAGTTGGCAGAGCTGTTGGCACTCAGACTATGACTATAGATCACAAATTCGATAACATCACTGACTATTGATCGCAAATTGGATAGCATCACGGAGAAGCTCATGGCTTTGCAAAGGTTTTTGGATGGCCAGACCAGTGTGGACATTAGAAGAGCTGTGAAATTACAGCTTCTCGCCCGAAACCAAAACAATTCTAACCTATCTACTTTTGTTTCCCCCCTAATCAGCATTGGCCATGGCTAAGGCTGCTGCTTAATCAACATCTCCCCGGAAGGATAAGGCAGTGAGACGCTCTTGCATTCCTGCACGCCTTTGCCGCTTCATACCCCCAGTGTGGACAGGCGGGTCTGTGGACAGGCGGGTCTGTGACCAGCGTCTCGTAGCTGCAGGACCGGATGGCTACTTGTCTATGCTGGACTACCTCTACTCCTCCCGTTTTCCTCCCCTGTTGCAAGTCACAACTTTTTATGTTGTAAGGTGTAGTGATCATGTGCTTATGTTGCTGAGGTGTTTTTTTCGGTTCCTACAATGTACTCCCTACTGGAGTACAGTCTGGGGGCTGTTTTTTTATTCTCCTCTTCTCTCCTCATGTAGATCGGTTTTTCTCTGTTCTTCCTATATCCCCCATCTTCGTGACCTGTCTACCCCCCTATAATGTGATGTTTGTGTATATGTATGGTCGGGTTGATGGCCGCAATTTCGCTGATACTTGTGACTAGTGACATGGTGTATTGCATCAGCAATAAAGGGCTTTCTTCATCATCATCTATTCTTGTCACACCCATTCCTGCCTTGTAGTCTCGTCCCTGCCTGTCCTGTCATGTCCGGTTTTCCCATTCCTGGTCTTGTGGGTCATCATAGGACTGATCTTCTTGCTACCAAACTTACTATTCCTGCCTTCTTGTCTTTGTCTAGTACCTCTCGATTTGTATTCTGTTTGCCTTGGTGTCTTAAGATCTCAGTCTCCAGCATCTGCGTCTTTTGTCCTTCCTGCCTCTTGGTTGTGACAAATGGCTATTAGATATATTAGACAGTTTTGTTTGTGACAGTTTAGTTCAGCTGCTATCGGAAAAAAGACTGACAGCAAAAGCCACTGACCAAGAGACTGAAGCATTTATGAAAAGATGGCTTCACTTGGCTATGGACTGAGATCGATAAAGGAAATGGTGGCAGGAAAAAAGACTCAAAACTGCATAGAGCGTACGATCTGCAAAAAACTGTTCGGGTAGATATAGTACTAGTGTATTTAATTTTTTAACAAATGTTGATATTTCCCGATGGTTATAATCTTGTTTAATTATGTTATGTGTTAAGTTTTGTTCAGCCTGGTAAAGAGCTGTATGATACTGGACTGGTTCATACCCTCACACAAGATATTGTAGTACCGGGCAGACTGAGGAATCTTGAGAGTGGCGAATGATTAGGAGACTTGCTTGCCGGGAAGAACAGTTTATTACTCAGGCACTGTATAAGCACTTATTTTAGTTATAATCTTTGTTGCTGGAGATTGCATGGCTGTGTGCTTAATTATGTACATGTGTTAGGTGTAACATATATTTCTGGAAAGCCTGAAACATTTACTGTTTACTATGGGAGTATGCTAAGAGAGGGACCTTGAAACAGACCAAAAATTTGGAATTACCAGTGTTGACTGATGATTAGAGTTGCAGATTTCAGGTCCAGAGAGTACAAATCCAGACCAGGATTTTGTTTCAACCAAGCAGTGTAATTTTCATAAAACGACAAAATAACATTTGTAAGATTTCAGTTTAGTTATTAGTAATGTTCTGCTCATACTGCAGTACTGTGTCTTTTATCCAGGACAGGTAGTTGTCAAGTTTGGTGTAAACACCATATTTGCCCTTGGCAGCACACATCTCTCCCCAGCTTACCACACCTGTAAGGTACCAGGTGTCCTGGTGTTTGGACACAAAAGGACCACCACTATCACCACTGCAGGCATCCATGGGCGTTTCATCATATCCTGCACAGAACATATTGTCTGTGATCACCTGGTCAGTGGACAAAATGCACTTCTTCTGATCCACAACTGGGAGCTCCACCTTGCGCAAGAAACGGGAAGATCTTCCCATGTACTGGGTAGCCCCCCACCCAGTGACAATGCCCATTTTATTCTCCTTAAGGAGCAGTTGTGCCAGGTGTGTATTGGGAAGACATGCAGGTGTGGCAAAGGGCCCCAGTTCCACTGACTTGGCCA
Source organism: Mormyrus lacerda (assembly GCA_015163995.2). NCBI lineage: Eukaryota > Metazoa > Chordata > Actinopteri > Osteoglossiformes > Mormyridae > Mormyrus > Mormyrus lacerda. Next base: position 18,554,725 of record JAABNX020000042.1, read on the forward strand.
AATAGAGTAGGGCTATGTCGCTGTCAAATGTAAATTCATGGAAGTGAGGGTGCACTACTACAATTTTAACTCGGATCATCTGCTCATCTTGGTCTGGTCGCATCTTGTCAAATTTCCCTAGGTACAAGAGAGGTCAGTATTTAAAATATTCATGTATATGAAATGCTTCATATGCACATAAGAATAATTAAAAAATTTGCAACTAATATGTCTTTACATATAAATATAAACCCAACTGCCAAACTCACTATCACTGTATAGTTGCAGACTGCAAACTTAGTAGTTGTGCACATACAATGGATTGTAAAACACCACATTAGGATGCTAGGCCCTGCAGATTCAAACATCTCACCAATTGTCACATGATGAGCGGTATCCTGGAAGCAATGGGCCGCACTAATAACCCAGCGTGGCATAATCAGAGTGCCACCACAGAACCCAAAGCCATCTTCTTTGTGAATAAGAACCTGTGAATTAAAAATTACCATTTTTTTCAATAAAACAATGAACTAGTTGGCAGAATTCTATGTATTTTAGCTGGTAAGCAGCATCACACAGCACAGTGTAAAAAATTAAACCTTGTTCAGTAACTGACCCGGTGCTAGAGTTTTTAGTCAGTGTCCCTACAAATTCTACTTTCAATTTTAATGTTAGACTATAAAGCTCTCTCTTACTCACACTGCCTTATCCAATTTCCTTTTTCTTATTTGAGATGAGGGAATGTTTAACTTATGTAGTTTATGTAGTAAAATTCAATACACTGTTACGTGAATATTAAGACTTAGAAATCTATATTCACCAACCGAACAAATATTTTTTTATGCAACATAAAATATGTAACAAGTAGCAAAAAATGTAAAGGCCAACTGAGTAAAAAAAATAAAGTATACAGTCTAATTACATATTTGGGCTTTGAATTTGTTGTTCCTAAATATGTCATACCTGCCATGGACTCCCACCCGGTTTTTCAAGCTGTCCTCCAACAATGCGTGTTTTCATATCAAATCCCTCTGATAACTCAACTTCAATGCTGTCTCTGGAGTTACTGCTAATGCTGGTGGAGTTACACTTCTGATCAGTAGAATTATGAAAGGACACTTTCTTTGGATTCGTAGAGTCAGGAAAAGTTGATGGAAATGTTTGAGTTTCATTCCGTAAAAACACATCCTCCAGGACAGAGCGATGGACAGAATTCCCTTGCCATCGCTTCCCACAGGGGAATGGCACTGGCATGACAATGTGGTAAGTATACATAACTATAGCTACAACACAGCAATACAAATAAAGGAACATGCTACAGTATATAAATCCCTATGCAACAAACTAAATACTATAATAGCTATAATGTTAATATAACACCTTCACTTGATATTTGATACTCCAATAACTAAGATTATTTTATTAGTTAGAATTCATAGCTCATATTTTATTCTTTGTATGTGTAATACTTGTTTGACCATTCTTATTCATCTAAATATAGTTCTATATATCAAATGACAGCTGATCTAATTTTATAAAACTAGAGTTAAAACTAGTGTTTAATGTTATACTGTAAAATGTGATGATATGGTCTATTCATATTTATATGATCTGCATAAAACTATTACGTATCCTTAGAACACTTAGAACAAAGATGTACGCTGGGAGCTTTCCTTTACCTGCTTCCTTGCAGGTCTTTCCATCCTCCTGCAGATGATATCCTTCAGCACAGCTACACCTCACACCGGTAGTACGCTCTATGTCAGTGCAGTACTGCAGGCACCCCCCATTTTTGTACTGGCACTCAAACACCTCTAGGAGACAGAAATGCCATATAAGTATTATTGGCCTTTCCTATTCAAAAACTAGGGTATTTTAGATACAAGCTATGCCTCACCTGTCTCACATCTCTTTCCATCATAGCGAGGTGGGCAGAGGCACAAAAAGTCATGCTGGTCAACTGAACATATCCCTCCATTCAAACAAGGGTTTCTCTGACAGGAGTTCAGATCTGAATCACATATACATAGAGTAAATCTTTGATGCTCTGGCTCATCTGAATCAAAAAACTATTGGTATTTCATTCACAGGATAGAACAAGTTGAGGAGCATGCACTGGTACAGTGCTTTGCTGCACCCACCCCCACCACAGGAAGAAACACCTTGGGAAGTCAGTTGACAGCCCCCCAGCACCAACATGTCATTCAGTCTCACTATGGAAATGGCCATTCATCTGTCGCAGCCAGGTGTTACATGGTAGGTGAGCAAGTGATCATGGATCCTGTTGCGGATGACCCTAGCAAGGACCTTACCGGACACTGAGAGCAGTGTTATCCCCCTGTAGTTGCCACAATCCAGGCAATCACCCTTTCCTTTCCAGATAGGGATAAGAAGTCTCATTTTCCAGTCAATTGGGATGACACCCGTCACCCAAATGGAAGCAAAGTTTGCTTGCAATGCCAGGAGGACAGCCTTACCACCAGCCTGGAGAAGTTCACCCCAGACACCACAGATCCCTGTGGCATTCCCTACCCCCAGCTGGTTCACCACCTGTGCAATCTCAGTGAGATTCTCAGTGAGGGTGGTTCACAGCTAATTAAAGGATCAGTTTTAAGAATTGTGGACCCAGAGAATTGAGTTCTCTCGGCTCATTTCAGTCACAAAGCAAATGATTTGGAAAAACATAGTGTAATATTGAAAGTGATACTCAGCACGCCAAATTATACACATACTTACTTTTGTATCGATACCAAAATTCCATCTGTAAAAGAATTATAGATTATAAAAAGAGAAAATTAGGATATACAGTTATCACAATTTTAGAAATGATCTTCAGTAGTTTCATAAAAATCATAATCTTTCAAATAAGGTCTTGCAACTAGTAATCTTAATTGTGCATGTGTGTTTTTAATACATGACAATGTGCATAACCTGGGTTGAACCAATGTCCTCTATACTTGAACGAACCTCGCGGGAGATTTATGTATCAGACAGGTTACACACGAGACACAGTTAAACACACGCGCAACAATAAGGAAATATAACCATTAACAATAACAACAAAAATACAAGGGCTATTTAAAACTGCATGTGGGGCATGCTGGGACATGCACCCTGCTGGTGCTACAGTATTTTTTATTACCTCAGTGGAAAAATACCTTCTTCTCAACTGAGCAGAGGTGTTCCCACGAGGTGAAGTTCTGACGGTAACCCTGAATGTACTGAATGTACAATTTCAAAAGCTGACAAACCAGAAAATCTTGTTGTTTTGTAGTAGTAGTAGTAGTAGTAATTCCCTTTATTGCTATTGCAATTCACCATGTCACTAGGCACAAGTACCAGCGAAAAGCAGGCCATCAACCTGACCATACAGAAACACACATCACGTTAAGGGGTAGACAGGTCAGGAAGACAGGGGATCAAAGGAAAAATCAGAGAAACAAGGTTACA
>JAABNX020000042.1:18572160-18583067 GCA_015163995.2 Mormyrus lacerda
GTGAAGCTGCTTTGAGACAATGACCATTGTTAAAAGCGCTATATAAATAAAATTGAATTGAATTGAATTGAATTTGATTGTTCATCAACATTCCAACAAATCTCTCTCAATAGTGAACTGCTTCAAGGACCTGACTTAGCGAACTCTCTCCTTGCTGTTTTGCTAAGGTTCCGTGAAGAGCCTATAGCTTTGATGGCAAACATAGAGGGCATGTTTCATCAAGTTCATGTCTTCCATGATGACAAAGACTTGCTGAGGTTTCTGTGGTGGCCAGACGGTGACACATCAAAACCACTGGAGGAATATCGGATGATGGTCCACTTATTTGGAGCAGTCTCTTCACCGACGTGTGCCAACTTTGCTCTGTGTAAGACAGCAGATGACCATGTACACATGTTTGTTGAAGAGGTAAGCAGAACCGTCAAGAAAAACTTCTATGTCGACGACTGTCTTAAGTCGGTAGCAACAGAAAATCAAACCATCACCCTCTGCAAAGACCTCAGATACCTCTGCTCTCAAGGTGGGTTAAAGCTCACAAAGTGGATTTGCAATAGCCGCTCTGTGCTTGCTTCTATCCCTGATGAGTATAAGGTGAAGCAGATAAAAGAATGTGACTTGGACAGAGAGAACCTGCCACTAGAGAGAGCACTTGGAGTGATGTGGAATATTGAAAAAGACACCTTCATCTTCCGAGTCACTTTCCAAGACAGACCCCTGACACGCAGAGGAGTTTTATTTATTGTGAGCTCTATTTATGATCCTTTAGGATTCCTAGCACCAGTTGTTCTAAAAGCAAAGCAGATCCTTCAAGAGCTCTGCAAAGTGAAATGTGGATGGGATGAAGCTATATCAGTGATTTACCTCACACCATGGCAAAAGTGGCTAGCTGACTTACTGTAGATCTACTTTCAAAAGTACAGATTAATAGATGTATCAAACCTGCAAACTTTGCCCATGTTGAAAGGACCCAGTTACATCACTTCTGTGACGCAAGCGAGCATGGCTATGGCAGCGCCAGCTACCTTAGACTTACCAGTAGAACAGGTGAAATCTATGTGGCATTTGTACTGGGAAAATCCAGAGTAACCCCATTGAAACAAATGACCATCCCCAGGTTAGAGCTTGCCTCAGCAAGACTAGCAGCTAAGATGGATAGACTCCTGAGGTCAGAACTGGAACTCAGGCTAGAGCCGTCAGTCTTTTGGGCAGACAGTGAGTCTGTGTTGAAATATATTAGGAATGAAAATAGAAGATTCAAAACCTATGTGGCCAATAGGATTTCAGATATCCTTGAGCTGTCAGACAAAGACCAGTGACCATTAGCTCTAAGGAAAATCCTGCTGATGATGCCTCACGTGGTTTGAGCATGGAAAATTTCCTGAAATCCAACAGATGGTTCCAAGGACCCGAATTTCTTGCAAAACCAGATTCCGAATGGCCAGGTACTGCCACTGCTTTAGCTTGGATGCTTAGATTTCGGGCTCTTCTGCTAGAATTCAAATACTATAGACTTACTCAGACAGACTCAAAATGCAAAATCAAAACTGGACTTACTGTAGAAGACTTGCAGGAGGCAGAAAAGTACATCATTCAATACGAACAAGGAAAAGCCTTCCAACAGGAGATTGACTCACTCAGGCGAGGACAGCCCTGTACTAAATCCAATAGTCTCCACAAGCTGGACCTGGTCCTGGACCAAGGTATCTTAAGAGTGGGTGGGAAGCTCAGTAAGATGGCTTTGCCCATTGAATTGAAGGATCCAGTAATTCTGCCAAAAACCTCTGTCATATCAAGACTAATCCTCCAGCAAATACATTTGCAGGTTGGTCACTCAGGAAGAGCACATATGCTCTCCAAATTGCATGAAAGATACTGGCTACAAAGTGCTAATGCCATGGCCCGAAAAATTATCAAAAGATGTATATTCTGCCAAAGATACCAAGCCAAGGTAGAACAGCAAAAGATGGCGGATTTGCCACATGATCGGGTAAAGAGGGGCCGGTCACTAGTAAAACGCTACGGAGTTATTTTCACCTGCCTTGCATGTCGCTCAGTACACCTTGAAGTAGCAAGCCACCTCAATACGAATTCTTGCATCAACGTCCTTCGTAGATTTATTTGCCGCAGAGGGCCAGCGTCAAGCATTCGTTCCGACCAAGGTACCAATTTCATTGGTGCTAACAGAGAATTACAAGAAGCCATGGAAAAAATAGATCACTCCAGAATCCAAAACGCACTACTTAAGGAAGGAGTGAAGTGGACTTTTAACCCCCCATCCGGTGCTCATTATGGAGGAGTTTGGGAGAGACTAATTCGGCTTATCAAAAAGATTCTTTATTCAGTCCTAAAGGAACAATACCTGGATGATGAGGCTCTCCAAACAGCACTGTGTGAAGTCGAGGCCATAATGAATGACCGACCCATCACCACCGTGACTAGTGACCCAAACGACCTAGAGCCTCTTACCCCAAACCACCTACTCCAGCTGAAAGCAAAACCAGTCATGCCACCAGGACTTTTCCCGAAAGAAGACTTGTACTCCCAGCAGAGATAGAAACAGGTCCAATACATCTCGGACCTCTTCTGGAGAAGATGGATTAAGGAGTACTTGCCTCTCATGCAAGAGCGAAGCAAATGGAATGGACCTAAGCGGAACTTGATCATTGGAGATCTAGTTTTGATTGTTGATGAAAATGCCCCCAGAAACTCATGGCAGCTTGGCCGAGTTATCAAAACCTTGCCTGGATCGCAGAGTCTAGTTAGAAGTGTTCTTGTAAAAACCAAGATGAACATTCTTGAACGGCCAGTGAACAAATTATGCCTGCTCATGGAGGCAGACAAACAGACGAAAAGGAGATAATTGAGCTTAAGATTTCTATGGATTTAATGTTTGATTGGCTCTTTATAATTATTTTTGTAATTGTTCGCTAGTGTGGCTCACAATTAGGGCCGGAATGTTAGAGCCAATTTATAATTTGTATAATTTTTGTTTATTTTTTTCTTGAACTCTACTGGCACCTTTACGTTACATCTTTTGCAACCGCCAGGACCTTTATTTACGCAGACAGAAAGTGGGACTGGCAGGTGATTCGGAGAAACGCTAGCCAGAGTGGAGAGCGAAACAGTTTTTTGACAACACAACGATACTGAGGAACACATCTTGAATAGGAATCTTTTTTGTTGACGTTTGCATTGTTACACACATACTTATAGTGCCTTTTACGTTTGACTTAGCAGGACAGAAGCTTCCTATTTTTGTTGTAATTAGTTTAAGTAGTTTATTTGAACGTGCGTCTGGAAATCCCTCTTTCCTGGCTTGCGTGTCGGCATGAAAGACCTGGTAAGACAAGCTGCCGAAATAACTCCAGAGAAACTTAGGGAATGTTGGTTGTCTGCCATCGCCCCAGGGAACAGGAAAATGTGCAGTTCCTCATCATCATAGTTCAAGACGCTGTAAAGTAAATCTCCGTTAGGCATGTCCCAGGTAGCCCTCGGGTAACTGTTATGTCACTCAGGTGTGTCCCTGGTAGCCCCCGGGTGAATCCTGGGAAGTCTTATGACCTCCTCCTCCTTCTGATCCATACTTTTGCTCGTACCAGACATTGATATTGCAATGACTTCGTAGCTGGAAGCTGTAGGTGCCGCCATGATGGGTATGATGATGTTGAGAGGGGTGTAATACTGTCCACTTTTATATGTTGTTGGTCGAAGTTGAGATGTAGGGTGGGGGCGTGAGTGCTGTGACGTTCCTTACATCGTAAATTTTTTCAACCCTTGCATCTTCTTACGCACCCGACTGTCCTTGAACAGCGTGTGGAAGTAGCAGCTTTTTTCTTCAAACATTTGCATCAAAATCACATAGGGTATGCTCATTCCAAAACAGTGGCATTTAGGCCGCTGACAGATATTCACCATCCTTTCCCACACCTTCCCAGTCACGTCCCACTTCATAAAGGTGTGGCATTCTTTACCATCGTTACCATTTTTATAGTACATCTCCATACTAGAGGTGTTCAACTGATAGTCAGGTTTGGTGCTCTCTTTCACCAGCGGTATAACGACAGACTTCAGGTTTCCCCATTCCATTACTGATAAACTCACCAGATGTGGGTCGTCTATCGGGGGGACTGCGGCATCTCCAGTGACCTGAAAGATGTGCAGTTCCTCCTCAACATAGTCAAAGAGGCAGACCACCTTATCCCCATTGGGCATCTCCCAGGTAGTCCTCAGGTCTTCGGACGCTGGCATCGTCGGAACCTGTCTACGTGTCGTACGCATCTTTTTAGGAGCCCCAGAGGCTACACACTGTCCTCCTCCTCCTGAATCTTAGACCGTGAGGCTGAATCTTTCATTTCGGTTGTGGCAGACATGTCTGTATCTATAATCTCTGTATTACCTCTTACTGTTAGACATACTGCGCGAAGCTTGCTATATTCTCCACGGCCTGCTGGGGGCGTGGCACTCCCGACATGCATCTTTTTTTTTTGGGGGGGTAGGCAAAGACAAGAAAGAATGCAATAATGAGAGTTTAAGGTTACCAAGGATTATCTCATTTCTTAATTATATAGAATGTCTATTTGATGTATGTCGCTGTGTTTTTTTCTTTTATCTAGTTATGCGCAAACACCGACATTACGCTCGACCCTAGATGATCTGTGGAGGATTGTAGATAACAGGTGTATGAGAAAACTACTGGCCCCCAACTTTACCCCAACTTAAAAAAAAACAAACCTTTTCACGCACTGTCCAACTTCAAACAAAAATGTTTTTATATACTGAAAGACAAAATGTCAAATTTGATGTGTGGCCAGTACACTTTGACCGGGATGACCTACTGGGATGTAAATATCTGCTGTATTTGGAAAAAAAATAAAACTACCTTTACCAAGACAGTTTTTTCAGATAACATTAAAGAAAAAGGGGGGTCACCCTCACTCCCTGGGCTGTCACAGGCACTACCCCCTCCCCTCCCTGCTACTTTTCACAGGCCCCCACACACACACACACACATACAGGCATAGTGTCTGCTGCAGTGGTCAGACACTACCCCCCCTCCCTCCTGGGCACTTTTCACAGACATTGCAGCAAAGCATTTATTGGAGGATAGTGTCAGACCCACCTCCTCTCATTCTACGCTCCAACTCTTTCATTTTCCCAGAGTATCTTTCAGACTCGCGCAACACCGGGATAAGCTCCAACATCGCTCTCAGAATGTCCAAGTCCTTTGCAGGATGTACAATTTCCTTACCCGCAACATTTCCAGGCTCCGGACCGACGGGGACATCATCCACTACTGCACCAGCGGTGGCCCCACTGTACGGTCACACTCGATCAGGTAGCTACACCACCCAGCTCCATCAGCCATCACCTTCATACCCAGGGCTATTCGGACAAATCCCACACTTATTCATAAGCACACAATTCACTAAAACTAAATAATAATAAATAATAATAATTAAAACCAACCACAATAAATTTCACACCATCTGGGAAAAATAATTAATGACACTAATCCTGGCCCCGTAGCTCCGTCAGCCATCACTCTCATAACACTGGCTATTCGGACAAATCCCACACATATTCATAACCACCCAATTAGCTGAAACTAAATAATAATAAATAATAATAAAAAAAATAATAAAAATAATAATAAATAAAATCATTCAAAATAAGTTATTTTTAAAAACTCCCAACAGCACTATAGCCGTGACATCACATCCATCCATCCATCCATTTTCCAGCTCGCTTTATCCTATTGGGTTGTGGGGGGTCCGGAGCCTATCCCGGAAGCAACAGGCATGAGACAGGGAACAACCCTGGACAGGGGGCCAGCCCATCGCAGGGCACACTCACACACCATTCACTCACACATACACTCCTATGGGCAATTTATCAACCCCAATTAGCCTCAGCATGTCTTTGGAGGGGAAACCAGAGTACCCGGAGTACCCCACAACGACAGGGGGAGAACATGCAAACTCCACACACATGTAACCCAGGCAGAGACTCGAACCCGGGTCCCAGAGGTGTGAGGCAACAGTGCTAACCACTGCACCACCATGTCGCCCCCACATCCATACCAGCCTGTCAATTTCTGATTTATATTACCTTTAATTAAATACTAGTTACCACTACATTCCTAGACCAGTCAACTTTAATTTATGTGACCGTTCGTGACCTTTGACCCGACCTGTCATTTTCACAAAAGCGGCATGCCTCCTCTCTCTGAGCATGTATTCCTTCACAAGAATCTGAGATACAAAATGCATTATGCTGACACCTGTTACCTATTTACCAATCACATATGAACCAACTTGCATTTTAGAAATTCGCTGTGATAGTGTAGAGTTCAACAGTGATATTACACCACTGCTTTATCTTCAACACCACAATGGCCAGACAGCGTTGGTAAATAATTGCCCAGGCAGCAGCCCAGGAAGTCAGTAGGAAGAATCAGTCAATACCCACAACTTCTGCATGGATTAAATTCCCTTGACAGAACTGTAGACCCTGAGTGGATTCTATGGATAACTTTCCTGAAACTCCCTTCAGCAAGGTAGTGCCAGGACTGTGCTTCTTATGCCTTTGTTCTCCAATTTGTTCTGGCACAGTTGTCTGCCGGCATACTGGCTCAGCTCTACCTTAGCCACCAATTAAGCAGTCCATTGGGTTCTCACTCATTTCTCAAACTTGCCTCTATCTCATCACTGGACTTTGTACAATAGAACAATGTGTACTGCTCCCCGCCCCCCATCCGAAGTGAAGATTGCACTTCACTATCCATGGTCTATACTCCCATGTGCTTAAGGAGATCCCACGATTCATCATTTTATCTGGCTATGAAATTATACAAAACACACAGAAAGCAAAGTGATATGTTCTAAACTGACTCACTTTTGGAAGCTTGTGCTGTTGTAAGGGACAGCAGAAAAACAGCATTGAAGAGCAGGCATTCAAGCAAGTACATCCTATGGCTGAACCTCATTCTTCTACCTAGACAAAGAAGAGAAGCAGTAAGGGTCTTAAAATTACAGGTGAGGCAAAAGGCTGAGATACAACCCTGCTAAAAAAGGCACCCCTAGACATTAAGTCTGATGGTAAAAAGATACAAAACCTGCTAGAATAAAAATAGTTCCCAGATTAAAATGTTGTACTGTGCTTTTCCAACATGACACAATCAGGAGAAAATTAAGTATGACTTACCAAGTGTATTGGTGTTTGGCATGATCAAGAATTTGTCTGTAAAAAGAAAAACAGAAAAGCTGAACTTCAACCACACTTTAAATATTGACACAGGAGTGATACAATCGGGTAAACACCCCTCTCCAGGGTACTCAAGCTAGACAGTTTGGGTAGTTATTTAATTTAACATATAGCACCATGTCATATTAAGCTGTTACAGACTTAATTGTTACTTAAACTGCTATTCAGTATTCACTTCTGAAGTCATGAGTTTTATGCTGTAATTAATTTGAGAACATTTCCCCACTTCCCAAAGCTAGGTTCAAAACGAAGTAATTCATAATATATAAGTAATTAATTGTACTGCAGGATCTAAGTACACCAACAGTGTGGATGTTGAGCTTCCAAGAAGTTGTTTTAAGTACTGATTGTAAATCCACTATTACATAAAATTAGTTATAAGCGAAGACTATTTAAAAATTCAAGTTGTGTCATAATTAAAAAGAAGAAGCAGTGAATGCAAATTAATACAGTATAGTATTTTACTCTTCTACATTTACAAACTACAATTTCATTATATACACTATATTGCCAAAAGCATTGGGACACCTGCCTTTATACAGACATGAATTTTAATGACATCCCATTCTTAATACATAGGCTTTAATATGGAGTTGGCTGACCCATTGCAGCTATAACAGCGTCAACTCTTCTGGGAAGGCTGTCCACAAGTTGCTTTTGGGAGAGCATTTGTGAGGTCAACATTAAAAGTTCCTTTCACTGGAACTAAGGGGCCAAGCCCAACTCTTGAAAAACAACCCCACAGCATAATCCCCCCTCCACCAAACTTTGTACTTGGCACAATGCAGTCAGGCAAGTACCATTCTCCTGGCAACCGTCAAACCCAGACTCGTCCATTGGATTTTCAGACAGAGAAGTGTGATTTGTCACTCCAGAACACGTCTCCACTGCTCTAGAGTCCATTGTTTGTAGCTTTGTAGGTATTGATTTCAGCACAGTGCGCCTCAGCATGTGTCGTCCCCACTCTGTTATTTCATGTGGCCTACCACTTCGTGACTGAGTTGCAGTTGTTCACAATTGTGTCCACTTTGTTATAGTACCAAATAACATTCTGACAGATAGCCATCAGGGATTTAGGAGAGGTAAGTCCTGTTTAGCTAATTTACTTGAGTTCTTTAAGGAAGCTATAAGAGAAATTCATCACAAAAGGCCCTACGATGCAATCTACTTAGATTTCCAGAAGGCCTTTCATGTTGTCCCTCACAAACGGCTCTTGCTTAAGCTCAAAGCTTCAGGGATTTTAGAAACTGTAGCAACTTGAATTGAAAAACTGGTTAACAGACAGAAAGCAGTGGGTAGTTATTAGAGGCACAATAGTGGACCTGTGTTCATAGTGGGGTACTGCAGGGTTCAATTTTAGGACCACTATTGTTCTTAATTAATGATATTGACACCAATACATACAGTAAACTGGTTAAATTTGCAGACGACAACAAGGTGGGTGGTGTAAGCAGATATTGAACTAGCAGCACAGAGGCTATAATGGGATCCTAATTTAATTAGTGACTGGGCTGATACCTGGCAGATTAAATTTAACATACATAAATGTAAGGTAATCCATGCAGGGAGCAGAAATATATAGCATAGATATTTTATGGATTCCGCTGAAATAAAGGTAGCTGATTTTGAGAAAGACTTTGTGTGTATGTTGATGCTTCCATGTCCCACTTTTGCAAGTGTGAGGAAGCAATAGAAAAGGCCAATAGGATGTTGCGCTACATCTATAGGTGTCTGGTGTTTAAGTCAAGGGAGGAGATGCTACAATTATACAATTCCTTGGTAAGACTCCACCTAGAATACTGTGTGCTGGTTTGTTCACCATATCTTGTCTGGGGAAGACTGACTCTGACAAGGACTAAATACACTAGGCAGGTTGAACAAAACAAGCAACAGGTGGAAGCAATCGGGCATAAACACGAGGTAACGAGGTGGGCATGGCACACAGGAGGATCGGACGGTGCTGGGCGTGACAGTACCAACCTAATACCAGATCAGTGCAAAATGACAGTCAGATACACTGGTTAAGACATTTATTAAAGAACAACCCATGATTTAACAGTGTAGACATTGCGTTATGTGAAGCATTGAGACATAAATAAAAGCTTACTTCTGGGAATAAAACAAAAAAAAGTTATTGGCCTACTACTAGGTAAACCAGTACTCTAGTAAACAAACTATTGAGTACCAAATGAAAGCTTCTGTTTAGTGTTCGATGGGCAAGACATGGCTATAGGTTTAAACCAATCAATTTAAATTTTCTATGGAAAAGAAAAAACACATTAACAGCCATCTTACTTCCTCAGGGCCTCCCTAAACGAGAAAAGTTCTTCAGACCCCAATTAAAGAAGTCGATTGAAGTTACAGTTAAGTTGTTTATGGACGACATGCAAGACCATGATTAATAAGCATGGCTCAGTGAGTGATCACTTGGACAATAGCAAATGAACTGGTCCAAACTGAAATGAGAATCAACGTCCTGAATTACATCATCAGATTGCTAAAGATGGATTCATTTTCATGACTTTTAAGTGTTTTTTATTTAATAATTAGTTAAAACCCAGGACAGAATTTGGGCAAAGTCTGTAAGTAAATAAATACTATAGTGTGGAGATACCAGCGGGCAGCACAGCATGTTGGACTGATGCCAGCTTGTAAATAGTTCTCAGTAATCGCTTGTGTCATTGTAAATGTGCTGTGTGTTATGTCATGTATAATCGTTAATGTTGATTGTTGTACATAGTGTGATTGTGTGTGTGCACGCGCCCACTGTGTGTGTGAGGAGTAAACAGGGTGACATGCACGGTGGGCTGTGCGACTGTGTGGGTCGCAGTAATACGGGTGTAATAAACTCCATCTGGTGATTAAACCCCAAACTATCTCTGCTGTTTAATTGTTGTGAGAATGGTGTGGCGGCCCAGTAGTTCAACACTTTATTGTGAATATTAAACTGTGTGTGTGTGTGTATGTGCGGGCGCAAGTGAGCCTATTTGCTTGCCTGGTGCTGCTGAGTCACGTGAGCAGCATCGCTTAATCGCTTACACAGACAGCCGCAGTGCATTCAGGTCAAAAATTGAAACTGAAGTATCGATCTCATGATGCTGCCATACGCATGTGTGTTTCGATAGACAGGCAGTAGAAGCAGAGTACAAGGTTGCGCGTGAACATGCTTTATTTCTGTCTGATTGTTGCGTTTCAAAATCATACAGCAGAGGAAACCTCTGCTTTTGTCAGATATGTCCTGGAAATTGTAGCTTTTATAGACGCTATGTCGCTACTTGAACAAAAAAATAACGTAACTAATAATTAATAATAAGTAACGTAGCTCATAGTCTCCAGGCAAATTGTTGACTAACTAGAGCCAAGTCCAGGCGGCAGGCAAACCAGCATAACCTTACCGTCTGCTAGTCACTTAGAGTCGTCACCTTATGGAGACTGACTCTGTTCCCCGCGTTTTTAATCATGGAAGCCTATTCCACCATAGTGTGTGCCATAATAACTTAATAAAAATTACAATGAAACCATTGCTAGAAAACAGCTGTGGTGGAAGGCTTAAACTTAAACTTGGACTTCTGAATGTAAGATCACTGGCTCCTAAGGCACTATTAATAAATGAAATGATTACTGATTTTAGTCTTGCTGCCCTA
>JAABNX020000042.1:18583167-18595466 GCA_015163995.2 Mormyrus lacerda
ACATTCCTCTAAGACCAGGAATCATTCTTGTGGCCCTACGCTGCACCTTTTCTAAGGCCGCAATGTCCTTTTTAAGAGATGGCGACCAAACCTGCACACAATATTCTAGGTGAGGTCTCACCAAGGAATTGTATAATCACCTCCCTTGACTTAAACGCCACACACCTGAAGATATACCCCAACATCCTATTGGTCTTAAATGATGGGCAAGTCCACCCCAGCCCACTCTGGCCCCATGCCCTCTGAAGGCGGTACGCATAAAAGAATCTGAGGCAGGGTTGAGGAGGTCCTTAAAGTATTTCTTCCACCTCCAGGTGATGTCCACAGGTGAGGTCAACAGCACCCCCTTCCCACTGTAGACAGTAGGGACCAGGAGCTGCTTCCCCTTCCAGATATTCTGGACGGTTTGCCAGAACCTTTTTTAGGCTGACTGAAAGTCACTTTCCATCCTCCCACGCCTGGGGTTTTGCTTCCACAACTGCCCAAGCCACATACTGCCTGGCCTGCTGGTACCCATCAGCTGCCCTCAGAGACCCCTGGGCTAATAATTCCCAGTAGGCCTCCTTCTTCAGCTTGACAGCCCCCCTCTGCCAGAGATGCGAGTTGTAGATCTGGCGAACAGGAGCCTCTGCCAAGCGTTCCCAACAGACCCTCACTATACGATTGGGCCTGCCAGATCTGACCAGGTTCTTCCCCTGCCACCTGAGCCAACTCACTGCCAGGTGGTAATAAGTTGACAGCTCTGCCCTTCTGTTAAGTGAGTCAAGCCTCTTGCCCAGCACCGAGTTTTATTCACCAGATTGTCAGCCACTTGTTTTGATCTATCAGACTGCAACCCCAACAAATAGCAGCATAAAAAAGGACACTGGCTACCATTGTGCAACATGTCAGCACACACTTCAAAGGACCTCAGCTTCTGGAGAAAGAAGAGGCAACTCTGCTCCTTATAAAGAGAATCTGTGTTTAGGGACCATTCCAGTTTATCATCCATTATGACCCCAAAATAAGTGTAGGTGGTCAACACCTTGATGTCCTGCCCCTGTATGGAAACTGGCTGATGAGGTGGCCTTTCTAAAATCCACCCCCATCTCCTTGGTTTTGGTGGTGTTAAGCTGGAGTCAGCTCCTGCTGCACCAGTTCCTGGTCCACAGTGTCCACTTTTGATACATGCCACAATAGCTGTATCATCAGAGTATTTCTGCATGTGGCAGGATTTTGTGCTGTATCTAAAGTGCGCTGTTTAGAGGGAGAACAGGAATGGTGCTAAAATTGTCCCTTTTGGGGATCCAGTGCTACACCTCACTGTCCCAGAGACATACTTTCCCAGTCTGACAAACTGAGGTTGCTCTGTCAGGCAGTCTGCTACCCAAGATATCAGGGAGGGCTTTACACCCATCCCCTCCAACTTGTCTCTCAATATGAGAGACTGGATCGTATTGAAAGTACTTGAGAAGTCAAAGAAAAGGATTCTCACATAACATCCTGGCTCCTCTAGGTATATGTATGTTCTGTGCAGCATGTAAAGGACTGCATCCTCCACACCAATGTACTCCTGACAGGCAAACTTGAGGGGGTCTAGTGCATGAGCGACTTCTGGCCTCATAAGGTGAAGGACCAAATGCTCTAGGGTCTTCATAATATGAGATGTTAAGGCCACTGGGGAGTAGTCGTTATCTCAGTATGTCACCCTACTTTGGGAACTGGTACAAGAGAGGTTTTTTTCCACTGCACTGGGACCTTGCCTTGTTGCAGACTGGTGTTGAAGAGTCACTGGAGAGGTTAAGCTAGCTGGGCTGCACAGTTCTTTAATAATCTTGGATACACACCATCTGTGCCTGCCGCCTTCCTTTGTTGCAGTTGTCCTAGCTCCATCCTGACCTCATCAGCTGTGAAAGATGAGGGCAGGTGACCAGATATAGTGGGGATTACAACAGCAATGGTGGGGGGGGTTGTTGCATACAGGTAACAGTAGAGTAGATAACAGAGCAGTAGTAGCATCCAAAGTGATGGTGGAGGGATAGTTGTTTAAAAGACTTGGTGGGATAGGAGCAGCAGCTGAAGTGGTAGGTGAGAGGACATGTGTTAAAATAGGTTGGGTGTCGGCCATCTCATTCTGCTGCAATTTGCTCTCTTTGCACCTTCTTCTTATAGTTCAATTTTGCTTGCTTTAGGCGACACCTGCTGCCAAAGTGCAAACTTCTGCAGCGCCCCCCTGAGGTTCCAGTGGTCATGGTTCCCGCATCGCCCCGAAGGTTCCTGCACCAGCAGTTCCTGCTCCATTGCCCCGGAGGTTCCTGTGCCGCCTATTCCAGCTGTGCCCCCAGAGGTTCCTGCGCCGCTGCCTAAGGTTCCTGGCCTGGCTGCTCCAGCTCCACCCTCCGATGTTCTGCTGCCGACAGTGGCTACTCTGCCCTCCATGGCTCCTGACCTGGCAGCTACTGTTTCGCCCTCCATGGCTCCTGACCCGGCGACTACTGCTCTGCCCCCCATGGATTCAGTTCCTGCTCCATCACCCGTGGTTCCTGCGCTGGCGTTTCCTGCACCACCCTCCATGGTCCTGACCCAGTGGCTCCTGCAGTGCCCGTTCCTGAGGTTCCAGTCCTTGTGGTGCCTGCTCCTGAGGTTCTACTCCCTGTGGTGCCTGCTCCTGAGGTTGCAGTCCCTGTGTTACCTGTTCCTGAGGTTCCAGTCCCTGCGTTACCCATTCCTGAGGTTCCAGTTCCCGTAGTGCCCATTCCTGAGGTTGCAATTTCCGTGGTGGTCGCTCCTGAGGTTCGAATCCTATTTAACCTAATTTTTTAAATTTTAATCCTTCTGAAAGTGAACATTTTAAAAAGAAGACAGATTACAGATTTAGTCAGCGTTTTTTTCATGTTTCTACAATAAGACATCAGTGAATTATGAACTGAAATAGATGAGAAAGATACGTGGAATCACAGACGATACCGTTGACCCTAAAGGGTTAACATGAAGTTCTTTTCTGACCATCTGCTGTTCCATTATTCTATAGCATAACGTAATAAAGCATAGAACATTGTAAAATGTAACTTGATTGAGGAACCCCTCTCCTTGGATTGCCACCTTATCATATGGTGTCTGCAACTCCACCCCTTAAATGGTGCAAGTTGGCTCAGGCGGGGAGATCTGCTCCAGGATCGGATAGCGAGGGCTTGAGCCGCGTGGTCCATTTACACCACAGGGTGGGTGAGCCAGTATATTACCTCGTCAATTGAGGTATTCCTCCGCTGTGAGGCGAGGTGTCTTGGTTTGGAGTCCGGTCATTCTGTCACACCGTATGCGGAATGGAAATACATTGAACTAATGACAGCAACAGGAAACAGCTGGTAAACATGGGTAATCCACACAAACAGAAGGAATGGACAATCGGGGGAAGACACACAGGATGTTTTCCAGAATGAATCCTATAAAATTAAAATGACCAGTTTGGGCATAGTCAATTAGCTTAATTGCTCTAAAATGATATTTCTACACAATAATATTACAGGAATGCTTATATCCATTCCTGACTACAGGAATAATTTCACAACAATCCGCGATAGTAGATTTTGAAAGACATTTTTCTGTGTGAATTCCCATGAGTTGACCCAAATAATATATGGGCAGCAATGGGCGTATGCTACAGCTTTGCTTTTGCCACCTTGAATACATTAATGTTAACTACATATGCCTTCTTTCTACCAGCACAGAGCCGGTGATAGTGTTGGGCTGGTTCTTGCTTGGTGCCTTTTTGTCACGTTAGGTAGGACAGGGCAAATAAGGAATCAAGTGAACGAAGATCCAATGGATAGGGTTTATTTGAGGCAGACAGGCAACAACACGAGATGTTACGTTAATGACAGAGACAGGCTAGCACACAGACTAAATACACAGAACTAAGGGACGGAAATGCAGAACAGCTGAAAAACAATCAGAAATTCACACGCGGTAATTGAGGGGGCGTGGCATACAGGACAATCGAACGAGCAGGTCATGACACTTTTGAGAACCTGCCTGCGTCTCCACTAGTTTAATAAAAGAATAGAACAGAAATCTTACGTAAGCGGAAGTGGAAATAAAATAACCAAAAAAAAAAAATACAAAGTTTTCAGAGTATGACTCATTGCACCATCTCTATTCCCTGTATCCACTTTTGTTTCTGTAAAGGCTTCCCCATCTTTGTGTGTGAGTGAGTTTATTTTTGCTAGCTGTTTTACCGCTGTCCTTTTAAGCATCCCACAATAAAAGAAAAAAAAAACTTTGCAGTCAGCCCCATCATGTCTTCACTACTCAAAAAGTGAAGTTTCAAAGTCCCAGAATCAAGGAATACTAGGCCATAAAGTTTTGAAATCTAAAAGCCCATTATGAACATAACACGATGTCAGGAAACAAAAGCAAACACTGCTGGTCCATCCACTCCTTACAAGACTACTATTATAATTTGGGGGAATATCTCCATTAAGGACATCAGAGACAAGTTTGTTGACCTTCACAAAGGTGGAATGGGCTACCAGGAAGCAGCTTATTGAGAAAGTGACAACTGTTGGTGCAGTAAATGGAAGAAAGACAAAATAACTATCAATGAACCTCAGTCTGGGGCCCCAAGAAAGATTGCGTCTTGTGCAGCATCAATAATCTTAAGAACAGTGAAGGCGAACCCCAGAACTACATGAGAGGAGCTTGTTAGTGATCTCAAAGCAGCAGGGACCACAGCTGCCAAGAAATCCATTAGTAACATGTGTCTTACAGCAAGACAATGACCCTAAGCATTTGGCAACAGAAGAGTAGTTCTAGAAGAAGCACATTAAAGTCATGAAATGATCTAGACAGTCTTCAGAACTTAATCCCATAGAAAACGTATGGAGGGAACTCAAGTTTTGTGTATCCAGATATGGAAGAGATCTGCAAAGAGGAGTGGATGAAAATTTCTGCTGAGCTGTATGCAAACCTTGTGACCAACTACAAGAAACTAACAGCTGTGCTTGGTTACTCCAGCAAGTACTAAAGCATGTTTTCCAAGTGATCAAATACTTATTTCCCTAGGTAAATAACAAATTGGCCAGATGTCGGTAACAACCCAAGTAATCAACACATACACAGAAATCAGAACAAGTAAGTCCATAAATATGTACACAAGGTGAAATGACATATGTAATAAGGTGAAATGACACAGAGAATAAGTATTGAACACGCTTACTGAAATTTATTTAATACTTAGAAAAGGTTTTGTTGGCAATGACAGCTTCAAGACGCCTCGTTTTTGGAGAAACTAGTTGTGTGATTTTGGTCCATTTTTCACCACAAACTGTCTTCAAATCTTTAAGGTCCTGGGGCCTCTCCTATGAACTCTGATCTTCAGTTTTTCCTTTAGATTTTCAATTAGATTCAAGACATGTAATTGAATGGGACATTCTAGCAGAAATATTATTTTTCTGATACCAATTGAGATTTTCTTTCGATGTGTGTTTGGGATCATTGTCTTACTGAAATGTCCACCCTCATTTCATCTTCAGTAGTGGTAGATGGCATTCTTATGAAGAATGTCTTGGTACATTTCTCCTTCAATTATATGAAGTCTGCCAGTGCCATATGCTGAAAAACAGCCCCATGCCATGATGTTCCCAGCCCCACTTCACTATTTGTATGGTATTTTTGGGGTGATGTGCAGTGCCATTTCTCCATGGTGTCTGCTATGGCACCCAAAGAGTTCAATTTTGTTCACCTCTGACAAAACTACACTCTCCCAGTATTTCATTGGCTTGTCCAAATGTTGTGCAGCAAACTTTTAAACAAGCTTCAACATGCTTTTTCTTCAGCAGTAGAGTCTTGTGTGGTGAGTGGTGGTTGAGTGCATTACTTATTGTTTTCTTTGAAACAACTGTACCTGCAAATTCCAGGTCTTTCTGAAGCTCTCCATGATTGCTCCTTGGCTCTTCAACAACTCTTCTGATTATTCTTTTGACTCTTGTCAGAAATCTTGTGAGCAGCACCTGGTCGTAGCCGTTTTATGGTGAAATTATGCTTTTTCCATTTCCGGATTATAGCGCCAAAGGTGCTAACTGGAACATTAAAAGTTTATAAATACGTCTGTAAGCAATGCAATTAGTATGTTTTGCAACAATCATATTGGTCTTGAGCTTGAGCTCTTTGTTTTTACCCATCATGACATGCTTCTTATGTGACACCTTGGTAATGAGAAACCTTTTTACAGGACGTAAATTAGGACGAAACCAGCTGGCACTCATAGGGTCAAGATTGCCAGATTTCATCTGGTTTCTTGGCTTATTGATGTGATATATTCTTTTGTTATGACACATGATATACATATTATCAGTCATTGATGTTTAGTATACTTTGTCAGTGATGTGGTGTGATACCATTCATTTGGGGTGTGGTCTGATGATGCCTTGATGGTGCCCATGACACCTGTTGTATTATAATTGATTGTCCAGCAGGGACTAAAAGTGCACAGTGCTAGTAGCACACTGAGGAAGGCATAAAGCTGAAATGTGTCTGGACTGAATATACATTTTGTAAAAAAAAATGCCTTTTACAGAGTAGAATGGAAATATGTGTTTTTCACTCGAAAAATTTGGCTTTAACTTCAACTTAATTTCATGGATTTGATTACTTCACATTCCCAGAACTGTCAGTTCATACCAATGACATTCATTCTGCACCTTTGCAGCTTTCCTATGGCACATGCCAATGCTGTCCTCTTTCTACTTTTCTATTTGCCCTTGCCATTGAGTTCACTATTTTGACTCCGCAGTGAAGATGATTTTCAAGACATCACCCAATTTAGTGTTACCCATGAACTCTCAGTTTATGCAGATGACCTCCTTCTGCTTACATCCAATTCCACCACCATTAATTACTTAACTGAAGAACGCTAATTTCTTTCCCTTTAAAAAAATTTCAGAAGGTTTAAGAAACTTGAAAGCAAAACCTGAGAAAGCAAAGGAGATAGTTGTCTGAGGAGGTCAGAAAGAAGATTATAGATAACCATAATGGCTATAAGACCATCACTGAGCAGCATGATGTTCTTGTGACCAC
The DNA here is from genome assembly GCA_015163995.2 of Mormyrus lacerda. Classification (NCBI taxonomy): domain Eukaryota; kingdom Metazoa; phylum Chordata; class Actinopteri; order Osteoglossiformes; family Mormyridae; genus Mormyrus; species Mormyrus lacerda. The sequence goes on from JAABNX020000042.1 coordinate 18,590,221, forward strand.
AGTTGCCAATATTAAAATATATAAGGTTCATGGGACTTTAGCCAACCTCCCAGGATGGTGCGGATGATAGAAAAAGAGCCAAGGAAACCATCCAAAATCATTCAAGATGAACTCCAAGGTCAAGTATGTCACTTTCTGATCACATCATCCATCACATTTTAAACAATAATGGGCTCCATGGAGGATGACCCTGAAGGGCTCCACTAAAAAAGCATGGAAAAAAGTGGAACTCACCAAAATGCATGTTGACAAGCCCCAAAGTTTTTGGGAGAATGTCCTTTGGACCGATGAGCCAAAACTGCTTTTTGTCCGGTCACATCATCTGATTACAGAAAGAATAATTAAGCTTTAAAAAAAAAGAACACCATACCTACTGTGAGACATGGAGGGGCTTGGTTTTGTTTTGGGACTGCTTTGCTGCATCTGGCACGAGGAACCTTGAATCTGTGCAGGACAAAATGAAGTCTCAAGACTACCAAGGCATCCTGGAGTGAAACATACTGCCCAGCATCAGAAAACTCAGCCTCACTCGCAAGTCATCGGTCCTCCAACAGGATAATGACCCAAAATAAACCACTAAAAGCACTCAAGAATGGCTGAGAAAAAAAAACATTAGACTATTCTTAAATGGCCCTCTATGAGCTCACATCTTAATTCTATTGAACATCTATGGAAAAAACTGAAAATTGCAGTGCAGAGATAGCTCCCTTCAGACCTGAGGTAGCTTGTGCAGTTTCCTCAGGAAGAGTGGACCAAAGTACCTCTAGACAAATGCAGACATCACATTTTGAAGTACAGAAATCGCTTGTTGACAGTGATTGATACAAAAGGTGGTGCCACAAAATATAAAAAGGGTAGCATCTTTTTTGTCCATGCCATTGTCATTTGTTTAATTATATCTTTACTTATCTTTAGTTGGTACTGATGTAATACAAAAGTAAAAGTAATTAGTTACATTACTTTTATTTTGAGATACTTACATTACAGCCGTGGACAAAAGTCTTGAGAATGACACAAATATTAATTTTCACAAAGTCTGCTACCTCAGTTTTTATGATGGCAATTTGCATATACTCTAGAATGTTATGAAGAGAGATCAGATGAATTTCAAGTAATTGAAAAGTCCCTCTTTGCCATGAAAATTAACTTAATCCCCCAAAACCCATTTCCACTGCATTTCAGCCCTGTCATAGAAGGAAGGACCTACTGACATTATTTCAGTGTTTCTCTAATCAACATGTGATCACTCTGTCATGCTGATTGAGTTAGAATAGCAGACTGGATGCTTTCAAACATATGTGTCAAACTCAAGGTTCGCCAGCCACATCCGGCCCGGCGTGTAATTATATCCGGTCCGCGATATCATTTTATATATTATTGTTATTAATGGCCCGGCGATAAGAAGCGCTGGTAACACAATAAACATCCCATAATGCAGTGCTTCAGCTGCCTTGCCGAACAGTTCCCGCTAGGGCTGTGCAATATGCCATAAAATTCATATTGTGGTAAAATTTGAACCATAGACGGTATGTATTGCGGTATATGATTTGATCTGTAAATTTCAATACACTATAACTGGTTTTGAAAGTGTAACATATGTCCATAGCAAAGGCATTGCAGCAGGAAGTTGTATAGTAAACTGTTAAAACATTTCAAAGTAGTCATGAATGAAAAAATATGAAAACATTTAAAGTAACTTCACTGGTTTTATCTTATATTAAAAACACAAGTTGGTTTTGTAAACTGTATAAGTAAACAGAAAACAAGACACAGAACTAGACTAGTGTCATAACTCCATCTATATTAGTATGACCATCTCTCCCATAAAGGTCCTGCCAGGCAGAGTCCTGCACGGGTTTGGGTACCTGACCTGCAAATTTTGTTGAAACGGTTGAAAAATATTTTACTGTGTCGGATATGGATTCGGGTCGGGTCGGATGCAGGAGAGTTAATCGAGGTTTTCAAAACATCGTGTGCCAACAAAAAAACCCTAGGGCTATATTTTAGTGAGAAAAATCCCTGCATTCAAGATGATAAAACGTAAAATCAGTATCAGTTTATGTCTGATAATAAAACATTATTTGAGTTTGGAGGTAGGTTACTACCATTTGTTTTGCTTATTATAGGGTGTTATTAGGCAACATTTACATTTGGCTATGCCTTTTCAACTGATGTTGCAGATGATTGTTGTGCCAATAAACTTTTGTCTTAAATTTTTAATCTGACTGATTTTCATTCGGGTGCTGGTCAGGTGTCGGTATTTGCTGCCAGGTGCAGCAATAATCATATAAACAATTTTCATATAAATAATACATTATTTATTACTTGACGCAACCTCATTACAGTATGTAATTTTTGTGGGCGAGGAGGGGAAATTTCTGCGGTAGGGCGGTATAATCAAAATCTCTCCCGTTGGCCAAATTTATTATTTGACAGGATATATTTTTATTGAGAGCAAAATCTTTTGGGATATTTAAAATTTAAGCAGAGGTGGAGATTTCAGGTCCATAAAGTACAAATCCAGACCAGGATTTTGTTTCAACTCCTGGTCTGGATTTGTACTCTCTGGTCCTGAAATCTTCACCTCTGAATTTAAGTTTATTTTTTATATAAAATGACATGAGTAAAGAAATTTGAATATTTGTTCTTTTAACGTTAACATTTAGACAGGATATATGGACAGCAAAATATTATAAGTTATTTAAGGTTTGAGTTGATTTATTTCAGAATAATATTCCTGTCTGTTTTTATTCATATTTATGTTCAAAAAAGTTATGTTTTAAAAGTTTAGTTTTAGTGTGTTCAATAAACGTTTATCCTGTTCAGCCCGCTACCTAAAGTGTGTTTTGGATTTTGGCCCCCTGTGCATTTGAGTTTGACACCCCTGCCTTAGACCAAACTGGAGCTATGGTTCATATAGTTATGGCTACACATCAGAAGGAGACGACCAAATAAATTGTTATAAAACATGTTTGGAAGCTTGAGTAGTTCAGCTCAGTCTTATACAGACAGCTCTGCTATTTCTTATGTGTATTTCCAAACCATGAATTGGCTCATGCGCATCTCCTAAATAGGGAAAAGCAGTCGAATAACATGCCTGAACATACAGGTTGAAGGAGGAATACACTTAATACTCAGTTGGTTCAGTTAGCCCATGTATTTTGATTTGTAAGTGCGAATTTTTAGGAGTGCAATAAAAAAATCAATTTGGTTCAGGAAACTTTTAGTCAGATCATGTACCTAGATGTGTATGTTCAATGGCAATTCCACACCATTTCATCTCGTGGGGGCGGGGTTAGATGCATTTTACCATAATGTCCTCCAAGTATAGATTGCCAGCGAAAGACATTTTTTAAAACCGATAATTTATTTAGGCAATGCTTTGCACATTTTTAAGTTTTTCTAAATATGTAACTGACTCTGAGTTCTTGTTTAAACTGCCTTGCTTCTAGAAGCTTGATTAATGTTTTTACTATTGTTAACTGTTTTTTACTGTTGTTAACACTGCTTTTCACCCACTGAAGCGACTCGACCACCAAATGCACAGCGTTAAGAGTCCGGCACGAAAATATGCTTATGTTTGTATCCTGCCTCTTCCCAGCCCACAAATATAAATGTAAGTAGTAATAATAATAATAATAATACATTCATTTCAGACCCAACAGGGGGACGCCCTGATACACAGATACACACGACTACTAATTTTCACAAAGTTTTCACAAATTTCACTAATTTTCATATAGTTTACTCCATTGCAATAAGAATAATACTGGTGAAATTTCAGGTGTTGAGTATAAAAGTAAAAAAAAAAACCCTGTTGTTTTGATGTTGTGGGGGGGGTGTGTGTGATGTTATAGCAGACATGCCCGTATTCAGGGCTATAAGATGCGTATGAAGGGCAGTGCTGTACAGACATGGTGGCATAAGATTTCTCTGGACCCTTCAGTACAAAGTAGCCTTTGTATGCATCTGCAAGTGTGTCTGCTGGGAGCAGAAAGCCCCGTGGCCCCTGACCTTGGCTGCTGGGGCTTTATTAGAGACAGTCACACAGTCATCACTTGATCCTGAGCCCAGCAGAAAACAAACAGTTCCTCTTTGTGTCTCGTCTAATTATGGACTGTCATGCAAGCTCCATTTAGCTAGGACAAATGCATGGACCCACTGTGGAGTGTAAGCAAGTAAGCATGTGAAGATCATGTCACTATCCCAAACCCTTGTACTAAGAGGCTGAGAGCTGAAGCAGGTCTATACTCTAGACACACTGTGTTCTGCCACTGCTCCATCCTTCATAGCAGCTCTATGACCCAAAACCCTGCACTCTTGCTCTTTTGGAAAACAGGAACACGCAAACAAACAGCAAGGAGGCTGCTGTGGAGTCTTGCTATTTAAATTTCAGGGTGAATTTCAAATGGTGATGAAAGGCATTCATTAATTCAGAGCCCATTGCTAATCAGAGTGCTAATTATATGTTAGACGCGCTTTTAAAACGCTGCTTCCAGAAATACCCAGTAAAGCAGGCTGTTGTTAAAACTCATGAAGGAAAGTCAGCCGCACAAATCCCGACTAAAGGAGAGATCCTCGAATGCAGAATGCCTGAGCCATCAGGTCTTCAGAGCATATGACCCACTGTGTTGGATTACACAGCAGCTACCTGTAAAGGTTAATGGAGTGCATCCTATCAGCAGTCCTCCAGTAATGTAAATAATTAACAAACCAATCAGATCTCACCTCTATTATTATTTAAGGCTTAGTCTTTTAAATACATTCTCTATTCCCTACTTTTTTTTGCTAATTTAGCAAACCAGTTAAAACCATTATTTGTGTTCACAATTGTAGCAATGAAGGAAACTGGTTGTAGCCAGGAAAAGTTAACGTGGATACATTGCAGTGCACGTATCAGAGCTCTGGCCTGAAATTCAGAAAATATCTCAGCCATGAAGTAGAATATGAAATTAGGGCAGGTAAATCATGTTTCTCCCTAACAACATAGCTTTCTGGAGATTAGTACAGGGCAAATGCTTCCTGAAGCAGTAAATGTCAACAAAAACAACATGGTATAATCGTCACACGATTAAAAAGTGTATAAAACATGTTCTTTTTTAAATGAAAATAAAATAATGTAACTGTACTGTTCTAACAAAAATGTTAAACATGAAAAATTATTTCATTTTAATCATAATCATTAACAGTTATTACAGTAAATCTGCAGAGGGGAAACCCCCCCCCCCATACTGGCAAAATAAACT
>JAABNX020000042.1:18595566-18607766 GCA_015163995.2 Mormyrus lacerda
TTTGAGCCGCACTTGGTCTGGTTCCTCACCCAGGACCTGTTTGCCTTGGGTGACCCTACCAGGGGCATAAAGCCCCGAGCAACTTAGCTCCTGGGATCATTGGAACACGCAAACCCCTCCACCACGATAAGGTGTCGGCTCCAGGAGAGGAGAGCAAAATCCTTATTTAAAATTTAAAGTTTATTTTTTATATAAGATGACATAAGAGTAAAGAAATTTGAATGTTCTTTTAACGTGTACTTTATTTCTAACTTGTATAATTTAGACAGCATATATGGAGAGCAAAATATTATAAGTTAATGTTTGAGTTGTGTTACGTCTGTGTGTGTCCAGTCCGTCTCTCCCTCAGATCCCATTCTGACAAGCTGCTGATTCCGGTTCCGCATTTTCCATCTCGCCACAAGAGCCGTGCCAGACATTCCTGTCTGTTTTTATTCATATTTATGTTCAAAAAAAGTTAAGTTTTAAAAGTTTAGTTTTAGTGTGTTCAATAAATGTTTATCCTGTTCGGCCTGCAACCTAAAGTGTGTTTTGGATTTTGGCCCCCTGTGCAACTGAGTTTGACACGCCTGCTTTAAAAGGAGGGTGGTGCTTGAAATCATTGTTCTTCCTCTGTTAACCCTGATTACTTGCAAGTAAACACATGCAGTCATCATTGCTTTTCACAAAAAGGACTTCACAGGCAAAGATATTGCTGCTTGTGAGATTGCACCTAAATCAAACAATTATTGGATACCCGAGGGAGGTTCAATTGTTGTGAAGGTGGCTTCAGGGCACCCAAGTCCAGCAAGCACCAGGACCGTCTCCTAAAGTTGATTCAGCTGTGGGATCGAGACACCACCAGTGACGAGCTTGCTCAAGAATGGCAGCAGGAAGGTTTGAGTGCATCTGCACACGCAGTGAGGCGAAGGCTTTTGGAGGATGACCTAGTGTCAAGAAGGACAGCAAAAAAGCCACTTCTCTCCAAGAAAAACATCAGGAACACACTGATATTCTGCAAAAGGTAGAGGGACTGGACTGCTGAGGACTGGGGTAAGGACGACTTCTCAGATGAATCCCCTTTCCGATTGTTTGGGCCATCTGGAAAAAAAGATTGTCTGGAGAAGAAAAGGTAAGCGCTACTATCTGTCCTGTGTCATGCCAATAGTAAAGCATCTTGAGACCATTCATATGAGGGGTTTCTTATCAGCCAACAGAATGGGCTCACTGACAATTTTGTGTAAGAACACAGCCATGAATAAAGAATGGCACCAAAACATCCTCCAAGAGCAACTTCTCCAAATCATCCAAGAACAGTTAATTGATGGACAATGCCTTTTCCAGCATGATGGAGCACTGTGCCATAAGGAAAAGGTAATAATTAAATGGTATGGGGAACCAAACATTGACATTTTCGGTCTGTGGTCAGGAAAATCCCCAAACCTTAATCCCATTGAGAATTTATGGTCAATACTCAAGAGGCAGGTGGACAAACAAAAAGCCACAAATTCTGACAAACTCCAAGCATTGATTATACAAGAATGTGAGAACTGCAGAAGCTTTTGAAAAGAAGAGCCATTGAGTTTTTTGCATAGACTTAATGTAATTACCAATAAACACTCATAAAATTCTTGTAATTATACCACAGAAACATCTAACAAAAAGATCCACAAACCCTGAAGCAGAAAACTTTGTAGAAACCAATACATTCTCAAAACTTTTTGCCATGACTGTATGTTACTGATTACATTTTTCAACAGGTAACTGTACTGTAATACATAAGGTAATTGACCCAACCCTTTTCATAAATAACACAACTTGCCTTTACTTATTATGATGAACAAGTATGGAAAAATGCTAAAAATAAGAAAAATGAAGCAAAAACCAAATAAGTGAACAGATTTATGTATTGTGTTTTAATCAGAAAATGTTTTTATGTGTTACAGATGGTGGACAATTTTTACAAGACAAAAAGTCAAGTAAACATATTTAGTTTAAGATGTATTAAAAAAAATCACATTTATTTCCACATAATACCAAAGTATCACTGGATGGAAATGTCAGAGGTCTGGACAGGCTGGGAAACAGATAGACTGCACTCTTTTAGAAATCAATAGAAACCAGGATAACCGTAACATTGTCTGCACAGCCACGTCGCACTGCTTCACTGGCTAGCTGCTGGCATGCTGCCTCAAAGCTTGCTTCCTTCCAAGCTTGGTCTCTGTTCCACTCTGCTGTATCATTCTAAGAAAAACATACCGATGCCGGTAACGTCAGCACTAAGTACCACAGTATACACACAACCCGTGAAAGAATGACATTTATAATTGTTATGTGGGTTAATCTACCTCTCTGAGCAATTCACTGCACTGAGTTCTTGTAAGGTGTTAAACATAGCTGCCCATAAACCCAACTAATCTGGAAAAACCTTGGTGTTTTATAACACTTCGTGTAATGCACCAGGAAGAGATTCACAGGTATTTCCAGCAGCACATACTCTTGTGTAAGTAAGTTTATTTAAAATTTTTTTATAAAATTACCCAACATCAGTCCTACAATCACTCATTTCCAATTTCTAGCTCCATTCTCTGTAATTCACAAATCTGTATTCTGAACAGCAGCCTACCTGTAAGACACTGAGGACAAAAGTAACAGCTTGTTCTGGCGTAAACACCTTGAAGAGGCCATCACAAGCTAAAATGAAAAACCTTATACACCAAAATCAGATTAATTTTAGTTTATTAAAAATGTACCATTATAAACTAATTACTAGGATGCACATAGGATTACATTCAAGAATCATTTATATTAGTGCAATCTTAGTAGAAGAATGCTTTCTTATTTGAGGAAAAGTTTTTAATTCCTAAGAAAGCACTAAGAAAGTTCTAGATTTTTTTTAAATTTCTTAATTTAAAAAAAAATAATAATTCTAGATGGTCTTTACACTGTTAGCATATACTTTTGTTCTTTTGGCAGCAGAAAGTAATGCAAAAGACAGTATCTTACTTGTCATTAGGAGAGAGCTGACAGCGTCGGAGGTCAGGTGTGGAGATCACACCACATCGTTTATATTGTCCATCCCCAATTGACCGGGATACCTCCAATGTACCAAAAACACGCCCATCCCTGCAGCGCAAAAAAAAAAAAAAAAACTAAAAAGGATTCGGTCAGAACAACAGCAACATATTCCACAGAAAGCCTCGCCACCTCCTCTCCCTATGTAATTCTTTCTCAATTTTCAAGATTAAGAATTACTGGATGGATCAACTGGAAATGTGAAAACAAGTAAATGTGAACGCATGTAATATGTAATTCTAATTTATATATATATATATATATGTGTGTGTGTGTGTGTGTGTGTGTGTGTGTGTGTGCATTACAGAACCCACCACACAACAAACCACCTGAGGGATGAAAACCTGAGTGCAGTCATGTAGCAGGTGATACCTCAGCACCACAGCTGAATGGACCAGTGTGAGTTTTTTTCCGGTAGTTAAGTGTCAATCCTGCCACCAACCGTCAAGTTTTTCCCTGTAATTTGGAGGACCTCTTTATACGGCTGAATGTAAATTAACATCATACCTAGGACGAAGCAACTGCAGGTTAAGGGCCTTGCTTTAGGGCCCAACGGAGTAGAATCACTCCGGGCAACATTCTGATGATTGCTAGCACAGATCCCTAGCCTCAGAGCCCCACCTGTGTGTGTGTATATATATATATATATATATATATATATATATATATTATACACACACACACACACACACACACACACACACACAGTCATGTGAATAAATTGCAACAATATTTAGCTCTTTATTAGTTCTTTATTGAGATTTAGTTCTTTATCAAGAAATATTTGAATATTATGAATCTTTTTCAAATTATATCTGCAGATAAAGGTGATGTAATTGCATCACCTATGCAAAAAGATGCTACAAATTTACTTATTAAAAAATTAGGTTTTCGTTTGTGTTTACTGGGAAGCTAAAACGCTGCAACACGGCTGATTTAAGGTCGGAGGGTGTGTCCTCAATTTCAAATTCGCTCACCATCTCGCGTTCAGTCAAAATCAAAAATTAACATACAACGCCAACATGAATATGCAGTGACATCTGATGTCGAACTGATGAAACATTGTAATGTAACATTACTCCGGTTTTTCTGTTAAGTAAAGTACTGTGAAGTACTCCTAAAGTAGCATTTCATTTTCCACATCAGCCGGTTTAAATCGTCATATATTTCCATCAATTTTTAACCAATTTTTGATTCATTGTTACATGCCTATTCATCACTATTTAAAATTCCGGGTGAAAATGATTAAAACATTGTTACAGAGAATTTTGGTGGAGCCTGTCTCATTTAAACCACAGACATTTAATTTGGTTTGCTCTTGATTGTTGAAATGAGTGGTGTCACCATGGTGCATAAGTTGTCCAGAAGTTGAAGCGGGGGGGGACCTTGCAAATAACAATGACCCAAAACATTCCAGTAAAGTCTATCAAGGAATGGCTTACAAGAAAGAAATGGAGAGTTCTGGAATGGTCAAGTCAAAGCCTGGATCTGGATTCTATTGAGAGGCTGTAGGGTGATTTGAAGTAAAATTACACGTAAGACACCCTTCAAACATCACACTGCTTAAGGAATACTGCATTGGAGAGTGGGATAAACTTTCTGCCAGTCGATGTCAGACATTGATAGATAGTTATAGGAGGCGTCTGAGGTTATTTCAGCCAAAGGCGGAAATATTAGCAATTCAGGCACAGGGTATCCTAACTTTTTCCTCAAAATGAACTGGCATCTTGGTTAATTTCCTTTGTCAAATAAATAAATTTGTTTCTTGTTTTTGCATAGGCTATGCAATTACATTACCTTTAATCAACAGATATAGTTTGAAAAAAGATTTAATATTGATATTTTGATGTTCGTTTTTAAAGAATTAAATATTTCATGGGGTCTTTTCACGACTGTATATATATAATGTATATTTTTAGAATTATATATCATGAGTTGAACATCCTTCTTGATTACTCAGCAATATAGTAGAAGGAAGATGGTGCGGGGTCCAAATGAACAGTAGTACTGTTTTGTTAATGTATTGCATTTTAAGGCTAAAAGATATGGGAAATGTTCGCAGTGGAAATGGTTGAAGTTTTTGCAATATTTAGGAGATGAAATTTAATTATATAGCCAAACAAAATTTATCATCTACCAACAGAGCCTCAAATAAGAGACCAGTTTTTCTTCGCTTTTCCTTTCTTCACTTATTTTTGTTTAATTACTCAGAAAGCGCCACATGATCTATGGTACCTTTAGTATGAGTGAGTCCAACAGCAAAAACAAGAATGATTATTTCCGTCTCTTAACCATTTCGATGGCACAAACGACACCAATGACAAAAGCAGGGGTAGGAGGCCTGTTCTGCAGGAAAAAGTTATAGAAGTCGCAGATAAGCTTAGAAGCAGAACATCCACAGTAATATTCTCTGAATACTTTCCATGCCATGCACAACCCAGGCTAAGTTAGCTGACAAAAGGAGATTAAGCACTTGGCTAAATGGGTGGTATAGGAAAGAGGGGTTCAGGATTATGTGGTACTGGAGGGCCTTCTGCAATAGGTGGGACCTGTTCAAGCCAGATAGATTAAATCTGAACTGGAGGAGAACCAGTGTATTAGTCAATCGTATGTGTAAAGTAGTTGAGGAGGGTTTAAACTAGGGACTGGGGGAACAGGAAAGTTAGTTAAGGTGGGGGGAGATGGAAAGCTCCAAATTGTAATGAGTCAATCCTGTAAAAGGCCTACCCTTTGCTGTATGTACTTAAAAGTAAGGAGTCCTAGAAACAAAATTCATGATTAAAATTATAATTCAAATTAAGATTAGAATTAGTCTGATACATACTATACTGTATGAACAAGATGAGAAATAAAAAATTGAAAACATCTTAGAGCTACTTGTCTGCCCTGGCAAATGAAATATAATAATAATAATAATAATAATAAATAATACATTTTATTTATAAGGTCACCCAAGGACACCATACATAAAATAAAATAACTAATTAAACAATAAAATTAAATTAATTTTAAATTAAATTACTTATTTTTTTCAATTAAATAATAATCAAGAACATGCCCCACAGAGAAACAGTGAAGTAAGTTCATATTATCAAATATCGGGTACTTTAAAACTAATTTTGAATTAGAATTTAAAATTCATGACATAGGTTTATTTCATCAGACTCTTTATCATCTCTCTATTACATTACAGGAATAACAGAAACATGGTGGAGTGACAAAGATAGAGAGGAATATAATGGATGGTTACACGTTGTTCCGTAGGAACCGGATAGGTAAGAAGGGAGGTGGTGTTCCATTATATGTAAAAGAAAACTTGCAAGCAAGGGAAATCATTGATAAAAGTAAAAGTACAGATGCTATATGGAAAAAACTAGATGCTAAAAACCCAAATGGCCCAACTGTTGAATACCTGTGATTTTAATTTACCTGAGATACAGTGGCTGTACTGTAAATGAAATTGAGATGGTGGAATTGGTACAGAATTGCTTTTTTACTCAGTTTGTTAAAATCATTCTCAATCTTATTTTCTCTAACAACCAGGATAGGATTGGAAAATTTGAGGTTTGAGATCCACTTGACAGTAGTGAACATAAAATTAACCTCCAATTTAACCATGTTATTGTCCAAAGAGCAAAGTCTAAAACAAAAATATACCATGTTAGGATGGCTAACTTTAATGGTATGAAACAAACTAGAAACTATAAATAAATATCAAAACTGCTGAAAAGGTATGGGATTTTTTTAAAAGCACATTATTGCAAGTGCAAGAGGACTTCATACCTCTTTCCAGTAAAACTAAATCTAGGAAACTGTAACCAAAGTAGTTTACTACAGAAATTAAGAATAAAGTCAAGAGGAAAAGGGTTGTGTTCCACAAATGGAAAATAATTAATGATTCACAGATTCAACTCAGCTAACCTCTCCTCATAAGAAATTCCTCTAAGCCCAGGAATCATTTGTGTAGCCCTACACTGAACCCTTTCCAAGAAAGCAATGTCCTTTCTAAGGTATGGTAACCACACCTACACACAATATTCTAGGCGGGGTCTTACCAAGGAATTGTATAATCTTAGCATCACCTTCCTTGATTTAATCTCCACACACCTAGAGATGTAACCCAACATCCTATTGGATTTGTTAACTGCTTCCTCACATCGGTGAGAGTAAGACATGGAAGTGTCAATATACAGAGCCAGCTTCCTTAATTTCAGTTGAACCCATAAAATATCTGTACTTTATATTTGTGCTCCTTGCATGGATTACTTTACATTTATCTACATTAAAATTTCATGTGCAATTTATCACCCCAGTCTTTAATTAGATTGGGGTCCTGTTGTTGACTCAGAACCCTGCAAGTTTTCTATATGGTAGTGTCAGTATTGTTTATATAAATTATGACTATATGAACCCTGGGGTACCCCACAATGGACACAGGCCAATTGTGGCATTGTGCCTCTAATAATGACCTTCTAGTTCCTGTCAGTTGACTAGTTATTAATCCAATCTGCTACGGTTCCTAATATACCTGCTGGATTGAGCAGGAGACATTTGCATTAAAAGTGCCAGTCAAAGGTTTCTGTACACCCTGGGATGTTACTCACTCACCTTTTACTAGAAATACACTCAATATTCTTTGCTAACAAAGAAATTTACATAATATTCACAATTTGAGTACCTTTATTAGCAGGAAAATCTTGTATCTTTTATTATCAAAGTAACCCCCGCTAGCAGTTAAGACAGCAGAGAAAAATTGAGACACACTTTTAAAAAGGAACATAAAATACTGTTCTGTTTCAGGGGATTAAACAGTTAACTAGGGTATTTAAAGATAATGGACAGCCTAGAATTTGATGTCATCACCACTCAACCAGTTAACAGGATATCAGACATGTACAGTTACATACTCCTTCTATGTTATCAAGGAAACTTGCTTTATTTGATGTACATTTTCATTTATAGTTGTGCACTCAACTTTCCCATGCTTAACAAGAAGAAAAATCTACATTTTATGAAATAAATGGAAATGTGGTAAAAACCTGTGTTCTGCAAAAACTTTTGACTGGTAATGTATATCTGCTTTCACCATTCCCTTTGCTGACACTATGCAGCATTGCTTCAATTTTGGGATGAGTTTTCAAAATTTGATAAGTTATAGCTCACTAGGCCTGCATGATGGCAGTGCGCAATAACATTATCCAATATTCCGATGACGATATGACTTGCAATAAATAAAAGCAGAAAATTAAGACATTAAAACTATAATGAAATTAAAGTTTTATTTCCCCTGTTCTTCTAAACTCAACAAAAACATCTCTTGAAATAAAAAATATCAGTATATCTGGGGTAAAACAAAGAATTAAAAATAAATAAAATTGTGATTTAAAATAATTAATGTCTTCCATTACTATCATTAAGGCCTTCCCCTATCAAGCTGAACATAAAATTAATAATCTAATAAAACTGGTCAGGTAAACTACAATATCAGATATACTATCAGGCTAAATGCAAACAATTTTTATTATAACTAACAAAAACACACATTTGTAAAATATTTCTAAAAATAGTTTAATAAACATATTTTACTGATCAAAACCTTTGCTGCCATGGTAAGGATGCACTTGAAACTCATGTTTGTATCACCAGCTGATCAAAACCTCACAGAGGGAGATTAAAAGAAATTTCACTTGATAGATCTGTGCATGGTGAGTCTAAATAAAACTTCTTATTCATTACAATTCAGGGAATCTTTTGCAATATGTTTTTTGCACATGGTCATATCAAGATGATGATGAAAATATGATTTATTAGGCAGCACTATTGCTCTCCAATACGATGTCTCTTTGTAGATCCTTTAAATACTTTCAGGTATTGCTTGAACAATATCAAGTGTGAAAACTGCTCTTTTCTTTGCTATCACTATGCAATGCTGCTTCAATTTTGTGGCAATGTGTCTCAAAATTGAATCAGTTCCAGCTCATCACCCATGCAATGCCAATAAAGTTTAAAAAATATTTTTTAAGTTATCATTCCAAGACAAATCTCTGTCATTAACCACTATACTGCCACACGTACACCATATCTCTATGAATTGTACTTACCAATATATTAAAAAACAAACAAATGCTCAGCACCTCTGGGAACTCCTTCAAGACTATTGGAAAACCATTCCTGGTCAATACCTCATGAATCTGATTGAGAAAATGCCAAGAGTGTGCAAGGCTGTCAACAACACAAAACTACTTTGAATAATCGAAAAAATAAAGCATATTCTGGTGTGTTCAACACTTATTTGTTTACTGCATAATTCCGCGTGTTTCTTCATTGTTTTGAAGTCTTCGGTATTAATCTACTATGTAGAAAACAATACAAATAAAGAAAAACCACTGAATGAGAAGGTGTGTAAGAACCTTTGACTGGTAGTGTATTATAATGAAAAACAGCACTAATAAGTATTTGTTACCAACTAAAAAAAAAATTTAAATGAGCCAATTTGCATGGTTATTAACACTGCACACAAACTTGTGCTGTGTAAAACTAAACTGGTCCCTTCAGATGCTTTAACAGTAGAGGCCCTCCCATACCTGACAGTGCCACCTGCCCTCTGGATCCTCATGCGCTCCTCATAACAGATTGGATTATGCTCCTTGCTAAGTGCCAAAGTGACAATTTTTTTGTTGTCATCCTGCCCTTCCTGTTCTTCTCGGCACAGCACAGCCTTTGAAAACCACAATGATAACAATCTTGAATAAAGACAAAAAGCAAAATCTCAAGGGTTTTATTTGTCACATGAAAGATACACATTCCATCTATAACCTGCAGTGAAATTCAAAGTGGTCAACTCTGCCATAGTAAGAAATAGTGAAAAGCAATAGACAAATATTATAAACACATAAGTATAATATGTAATAAATAAGGAACAGAGTTATACAGGTCGTTGTTGACTTATGACTAATCGACTTCACAACTGTTCCAAGACCACAACTGACAGTACAAGTGTTGCCTAGAGAGTGTATGATAGTTTCCTCCCCAACTATCCCCACGTGAAAATGATGACAATATGACTTAAAGATTATATCATTTTATTACACAGTATACTATTTTTTGTATATTTGTTTATAAAATAAAGGGTCGACATGACAAAATTAACATTAGACTGGTCAGTCGGCACTGATCTACAACGACCTGTACTGGTAATAAAGTGAAAACAAAAAGAAAACCAGATATGTGCAACATGACTCCCATAAACTGCAAGCTGCATGATTAAGGAGCTTATGTTTAATTACAACTGTCAATTAAGTGTTACTGTAAGCTGTCTGATGGACTGAGAGCAGAAGCACCCTCTGAGTCTCTCACTTCACAAGAGATAGCAAAAGCGCTTACCAGACCTCAGCCTGATAAACAGGTTTTTGAGTGGATTGTGTCCTTGCTGATTTTAGCAATTCTGATTTATCTGAGGTATATGTTCTATAGGGAGGGCAGTTCAGCCCTGCTTTTGCATTCAGTTGGACATACCTCCCTCTGCAGAGCTTTACAGTCCCTGGGCAGAGGAGTAACTAAACCAGGCAGAGTTTCCCATGATATTGTAGTTATTATGGCAACACAAAGGCCACAGACTCACCCTGCTATCTCCAAGGTTGGCAACATAGACATCATCATTCACCACTAACATGCAAGTTGCTGTGGTTCCATCCTTCCAGACTGGCTTCCTATAGGGGTGGCAAAGCAATTAAAGTCACCCCCACTTATTCATAGTTTTATTTCAGGTCTTGCTAGCCAGTTTTGTTGAACAAGGATTTAGTTTTATGGCAATATTTAGAAAAGCTACTCTGTGAACTGCTATTACAATTTAAAATCATGGCCAATAGAAACAGCAACAGATTTTGATTACACATGGAAAGCACATAAGAAACCATCAACTCACTGGCTGGAGGCCTTTTTCAGGAAGTCTTCGTCTGTTTGTCTAAATGCATCCACCAAACACTTCCTCACAAGCTTGTCCAGGTTCTGTACCTCACCTGCAAAGTATGTGTTGTTCATTTTTTTTATTCATCACACACATTTTAGTATACAAAAATTGAATGAATTAAGAGCACAAAAAGATTCTTACAATTTGTAATACATATTTAAATAACTATTGTTGAGACATTGTTGAGATTGTGTGAAGCTGCTTTGAGACAATGACCATTGTTAAAAGCGCTATATAAATAAAATTGAATTGAATTGAATTGAATTGAATTGAACAACACATTAAAAAATAAATGCTTACACTTTTGCTATTACTAATAACAATTAATCGGCCTTTGTTCCTATCAGAGGTAGGGGGCTCACCTTTAGGAAATTTCAAGGCTAATGTGTGATGAAGATGTTCGGCAGCAAAGCGTGACGCATGAGAACCTCCATGCCCGTCAAATACTGCGAAATATGCTAGGCGGGAGCTGAAATAATAATAGCAATAACTGGTTCCACTGAAAGAGAGAGATTTAATTACTGGTTTTCTTCATTTTAGACAAGCTACTCAAGTCCACTTATACGTTATAGGTAATCACCAGGAATATACAACTAATTACTGAGCACTGCATCACAGAAATATCAGAAAGTAGTTTTAGTATAAGCTTATTAACATTCACTATGAAGATTACTATGGCGCTTTTCTACCACATCAGGTACTGTACTTTTGGTACTTCAATTTGTTGATTTTCCACTGGCGTAAAAACTGGTAACGGTGCCGAACAACATCACAAAACAATGCAGGGTATTTTGTACTAAATCTTAAAAATGGTATTTTATATTATAGGGCTGGACGATGTGCGATATTAATACCAACGTTGCATGTTATGCACATGCAATTGTTACAAGTATGATAGATTAAAATCAGACTTTTTCTGACTTTTGATTTTGTACAGACATTATAGTGCAGGCAGTTTCGCTACAACATTTTTACTATCATAGAAAAAACTTGCTAGCTTTGCCGTTTTAATTATTATTCATTTCAAAGATTATCTAATACAGTATTGTTCAAAATAATAGCAGTGCAATGTGACTAACCAGAATAATCCAGGTTTTTAATATATTTTTTATTGCTACATGGCAAACAAGTTACCAGTAGGTGCAGTAGATTCTCAGACAACAAACAAGACCCAGCA
>JAABNX020000042.1:18653717-18668179 GCA_015163995.2 Mormyrus lacerda
AATATTTTACAGCCTATGACTACAGCCATTGTGGTTCCTTTTTTTGCAATTCCCCTATAAACTTCTGGCCCTTTTTCTAAAAAATTTGGATGTTTATGGGTTACCCTACATTACCACCCCTTTTGTATGTACTTGTAAGTGTTATATAACTGTCTACATTGTAGTTCAGTTTAAACATTTGATGTTTTCTTCTCCAGTGCTAGCTTTGTTTCAGATTTTGACATGATGCTGGCAAGGAAGAAAGCACAAAGTGGCAAACGAAGGCGGAACCGTGATGGGGGAACTTTCATCAGTGATGCTGATGATGTGGTCAGTGCCATGATCACCAAGATGACAGAGGCAGCTGAGGTGTGTGCCGTTAATCCTAACCTCTCAGTCATTTGTGAATTTTTTTCTTTGGAGCAGTATAGGTTAAGTTCTTCAGTCACTGGTATTGCTGTTATATTGGGTTTTCAGCAGTGTTTCAGTTTATGATCCTTAACATTTTACTTGGTGTCATTGTATCTTACCTACACAGCAGAATTCTTAGATTTTTTTTGTACTGTTACTGGTTTATTTACAATACTGTACTTATTGTTATTTGAGTACTCTTTCTACTTTTTAAAAGTTTACTATAGCCTAAGTGTGTATTAGGCTATAAATTCTTGGTTTGTGTAAGTACACTTTATGATGTTCACACTATGAGTAAGTCACCTAACACATTTCTCAGGATGTATTACTATTGTTAAGCCATGCATGACTGCACTTACTATACTTCATGTATCTCTTATTTACAGGAAGATAGGACATTGAACAGTCAGAAGAAGCCAGCCCTAAAGAAGCTTACTTTGCTACCTACTGTGGTAATGCACCTGAAGAAGTAAGGTTCTTTTTGATTACAAATTATTAATCAGCAGTTATTGGCTGAATCTGAAGCAGTGAGTGTTTTCTTTCAGACAAGATTTGAAGGAGACATTCATAGACAGTGGTGTGATGACAGCCATTAAAGAATGGATCAGCCCTTTGCCAGACAAGAGCCTTCCAGCCCTTAAGATAAGAGAGGAGCTTCTAAAGATTTTACAGGAAGTCAGTACAAGGGGTAGTGTGTTGGGCTTCCTTGTTTGAGGGTTATGAAGTTTGGACCATGTACACTGTTATCTGAAAACCTTTCTTTTTCAGCTACCTAGTGTGAGTCAAGAAACTCTGAAGCACAGTGGAATTGGTCGTGCTGTCATGTTCCTGTACAAACATCCAAAGGAGTCTAGACCTAACAAGGATCTTGCTCTTAAACTCATCAGTAAGGGTCAATAGTGAAAATATTCAAATCATAATCAATCTAAATGCAGCATTTTGCACTGGAAGTGTATAAACCTAAATTTCTATTTCTGAAATTGACAATGTCCAAGACAGGTCTAATTAATATCAGTTGCTGAAACTCCACCTTTAGTAAATAGTAAATAGGTTGTGTGCATGGTAACTCCTGGTGTAATCAACATGTTATTTCTTTAGATGAATGGTCACGCCCAATCTTTGGCTTAACTTCCAACTACAAGGGTATGACTAGAGAGGAACGGCAGCAGAGAGATCTAGACCAGCAGATGCCTCCTCGTCGACATCTTGGGTAAATTTCTTGCATATGTGCTCCTTCCACAGTTTTTTTTCCGCTTCATTTTACATTTTGTTCTGAAAGTAAACTGAATAATAAAGACCAATCTATCTGTAGCTTCTGCCTTCTTTGTTCTTGCTCCTTTTTTGAATTCCTTCTTTCCATTGCTTTTGCTGTACCTCACTTATCCTCTCTTCAGTCTTCAAAATGAGCAGCCGAAGGTTGAAAAAGCACAGGAGGCAGATGTGTTCTCCTCCCCACCCAGGTTTTGTGTGATCGCATGGTGTTTTATGTAACTCATCCCAAATTCTGAATGGTTGCATGTAGATCTCAGAATAGGCCAACATGCATTTTGTTGAGAAAATGTTGAATTCAAGATTTAAGGTTTTTCAGCCTTTACTATTGCATGGATAGCTGTTAGATTTATTATACTTCCATTAAAAGGGAAATGTTAGTGTGCTTGCTAAATATTGAATTTACCATCCTGAACATATTTTTCATTCGCATTACATTGCAGTTTCTGTATTGATTATAAGGCCAATATTTCGTAGATGTGTGGTGACTGGTGTTAATTTTGATCCAAGATCAAACAATTTAATTTAAAATATTCTGCTGAAGAACAAAACATTTAATCATATAGGTATGTATTATATAGGTACAAAATGACTTTCCATTGTAATTTTAAATTATCTGAGGCATAATTGCATTCAATATGTTGAATGAAGTGGTATAATTGTGGCTATAGTGGCTGTCTTTTTGTCATTCAATACTCAGTATTCTTACTGGACAGATGTAGGATTGTGACAAACCAGTATATTTACATTTATGAACTACATACCATGCAGAATTGAATTGGCATAGACTGTCATCTATGAAGCATGTATCGAAGAACGGTACCCTCTAGAATTGTTTTAATAAAAACATGGAAGTTGGTCTTTAAATTCTATATAAATTATTGCACATTGAGTTGACTCAAGGGTTGTTTATATACAAGTGATTCTTTGCTTTTTTTAATATGTTGTTTTGTGTATTGTGAAGTACACAGAACACAGGAACATTTGACTAAACCACATTTTTAAAGTATTTTCAGGGAAGCTCTAAGCACAATTTGCTCATTTATTTTCTGGGTTTCTTGTGAGTCTCTGTCTCTCTCTGTCTGTCTCTCTCTCTCTCTCTCTCTCTCTCTCTCTCTCTCTCTCTCTCTCTCTCTCTGATTGACAAGCAAATGCATCATTGTTTGGCTGTTTTGAAATCAATTTTTTATTATTTTGGAATTCTGATATATGGCAGATAATTGTAGAATAAATTATTTTAAATTTTTGTATTTGAAAACCAGCTAATAGTTGCGCAGAACAGGGCCAGAGTTTTTAAACTGTGTAATTCAAGTAAATTGGAAATAGTAAAATTTCAGAATTAGATATGTCATAGTAAGGTGATTTATTTTATTGTGCATTTTAGCTGTGATTTGCTTAGCTTTAATATGTTTGACCTTCACAGTGATTTAACTATTCAACTTGACTTTACTTGTAAATCCAGGTCTTACTGCTTTTTTGCCGTGAAAGAGAAAGAAAATGTCTTCTAGGTGCAAAATTATTGTAATGTTTTGGTGTTATAAGTAGATGTACTGTGCAAAATTTGATATGTAGGACCCTGTTTCACAAAGCAGGATTTCTTGCATAGCTGGATAACATGTTGGGTTTAAGGTAGTCTGGACTAAATGTAAGTGAATGAAAATGAAGTCCATTTAGCCCAGACTACCTTAAACCTAACAAGTCATCTTCAAGAGATACTGCTTTGTGAAACAGGCCCTAGGTGACAATTTACTGTTTTTGTTGCTGTTATAGTGTAATAGGTTACGCATGCTGTTTCCTGTGTGTATGCATATGCACTCAATACCTGTAGATGGCAACCTTTTTTTGTGGTTGTTTAATCACTTGTCTTCTACACAGTTCGGGGGGACAGACACCACGCAGAGACCTTGAGAAAGTATTAACTGGAGAGGAAAAGTGAGTATGCTTTAGTCTCCTTTGATTGATGTTTGTGTTCATGTAGTACAAGCTAAAATACTGAGTTTCTTTAAATCAGTGCTAGATAAGATTTTAACAATTCTGAGCTATTAGTTCAATTCTCCCCAAACAAGCTTGATGGGCCGAATGGCCTCCTATCATTTGTAAATTTATGTCCTTATGATGCACATCTTAAGTTGAAAGGTTAACGGTTGGTCTCTTCACACTCCAGGGCACTTAGACCTGGTGATCCAGGGTTCTGTGCCCGTGCTAGGGTACCAATGCCATCAAATAAAGACTACGTAGTTCGCCCAAAGTGGAATGTCGATGTAGAAGCTAATCGGGTAAGTTTCCAGATCACTAAATGCTGGGCACATTTAGATATATTTATGCTGTTTTTTTTCCCCCTAAACATTTCAAAAAATTCTGGAGCATACTCACCCTCTGGAGTCGGCCGTCCCGCACGCGGGACATGACAAATTTTGCAAAACCGTTTAAATAACTCTGCGAAGTATTTAACCTTAGACGGTCTAAACCTTGGACGGTCTACTTTTCATATATATATATATATAGATAGATAGATAGAGAAACTAAATATATTTTTACAGCTCAGTAATATAGAATAGAAAGAACAAGAGTGACTGACTTAAGCGTCTGCCTCTCGAAGCAGCTCTGATCGCCCACCCATTTGCAAATCACACTATTCGCATGATAACATTACCCAATACTAACTGTCGGATTAAGACATGTGAATACGCCCATTGTGATTGAAATAAACAAGAGCACATGTCAAATGTGTTTACACTGATCAGCTACAAAATGACACGCACATACGTCTCGGCTGCTAAAATTTTGCCCCAGTGTTGCCAGTGTCAGCAGCAAAACTCATACCTGTGTGCATGGCTCAGTGGAGTGAGCCTGTATGCCTGTAATGATGAGGTTGCTGCTTTATATCCAGCCTATTTAGAACGTGAATAGTGATCTTCAGCTGAGAGCGGTGCTATATGCCCCCGATGTAGGTAAAACAAAGAAATGTGACGTGGTTTGCTTTTTTTTTTTTTTTGCCGATTTTTAAAAAACTTTAATACTTCCAACAATGGATGTTTGTGAAAAGAGATTATGGAATTAGTCAGTTTTTTTTTTTTCTTCATGATTCTATATAATTTCAGTGAGATATAAACTGAAATACATGAGAAAGATACGTGGTCGACGATGCCCTTGTCCCTATAGCGTTAATAGTGAATAATTTTATTTCTGTCAACTCTGCATAGGCACTGCATCATATTTATATGGTCACAGTTTTCATTTTTCATTCCATCTACCAATAAACTGTTTTTTATTGTTGCTATTTTTCTTGCGTTTCAAACTACCTTTCCAAAGTGATGGGTGTGGGGTGCAGTGACATTCCAGTCTGATGGGCCCTTTGACAGTATGCTAACTGCTACAGGTGTGGGGACACCCATCTCGTATCTCAATATTCATTGTGCAGGCCACTGACTTTGAGAAACAGTATCACTCTAAAGTTCTAACACTAGTTCTAACTTGGTTATCAAGCCACATAAAATTTCAGAATGTCTTTCACCTATGTGTAGCCAACCCCTGTGTGTCTAAGCTCATAGCTCAGAAGTCTTGGCTAGAAATGTCAATAATGTGATTTTTTTCTTTTTTCTTTTTTTTTTTTTAACACTTTCTCAGCATGTCTGAAAATAGGTTTTTGAAAAGCACATGTTTAAAATTGATTTTGACAAAAAATAGAATAGTAACATTCTAAGTGGTCTGATTATTGATGCTAAGTTTGTGCTGAATAAAAACACACCACTTAGAATGTTGTTGTTCAATTTTTTGTCAAAATCAACTTTAAACATATGCTTTTCAAAAACCTATTTCACAGGTATGAGATTCGCTGCTGAAAGTGGCAACACTGGTGCAAAGCTTCAGCTGCAGAGACGTATGTGCATGCCGTACTGTAGCCGATCAGTGTAAACACTGCCTACATGTGTTTATTTCAGTTACAATGGGTGTATTCACATATGTCTTTACCCAATACTAACTGTCGGATTATCGTGTTATCATGCGAATAGCGCGATTTGCAAGTGGGTGGGAGATCAGAGCTGCTTTGAGACGCAGACGCTTAAGTCAGTCACTCTTGTTATTTCTTTTCGTATCACGAAGCTGTAAAAATGTATTTAGTTTTTACACATATATACACACACACACACACACACACACACACACACACACACACACACACATATGTGTATATATGTGTGTGTGTGTGTGTGTGTGTGTATGTATATATATGTGTGTGTGAAAAGTAGACCGTCCAAGGTTTCTGATGGTGTTTTTTAAATGTGTATATGACAAAAACTCGCAGTGTTATTCAAACGGTTTTGCGAAATTTGTCATGTCCTGCATGCGGGTCGGCCGACTCCAGAGGGTTAAGAAGGTGCATTATGTTTCTGTGATGGTCACTGCTGCTGTTAAGCTGCCTCATTGTATTATGATGGTGCAGCTGAGGTCTGGTTGGTTCCAATAGATGGGCTTAAGAAAGGGGATAAACAGATTGGAGAAGCACAAGCGTCGCTTTGCAGAACAAAGAAAACTATGCAAACTTCAGGGTGCTGTCAAGATCAGTGTGGAAGGCAATCGAATGCCCCTGTAGCATCAGGGTGTCTACATGGGGCCGTAAGTGCCACTGCTTGCTTTTGGCCTGGAAATGATACACTGACAGCCTAAGCATGTTCATCTCTAATCTGCTTATTCAGTCAAACCATAGAGAAGACTAACAGCATCTTGGATTTAGTTTTAGTTAGCAGCAGTAATGCCCTGCTTACCAGCCTATTTTGCTGAGTAATGGTAATCAGTCTTTAGAGCCAGTTAACCTTTGGGCACAGTACTTTATGGTTGACTTTGGTGTATTGAATAATAATTTATTGTATTGAATAATAATTTACAATCCAAAGTGGATGTACAAGTGTAGTTTTATAGAGTAGGATCTGCAAGCTCCTGGAGCAATGATGATTAAGGGCCTTGCCCAGAGGCCCAAAGAAAAAAGAAATCGCTCTACCAGCCACAGGATTTGTTCCTTCTAGCAACAGGTCATTGCTGGATATATACAAGGTTTCATATTGTTTCCTGTTACTTTCTAACCTTTGTCATGGATCTTCTGCATTTCTAGTTTAAAATTTAGTGTTTTAAGTTGAGCCCCTGGTTTAATACCAGAGAACAGCTTTTTGAGTGTGTGTGATGTGTGACAGACACACTTTGTTTGACACGAATGGTTAATGGAAGGAACTTTACAGACAATTTCATTTTTATAATGTATGTGTTGATAAAGTTCACTTTAATGGAACAATATTTCTGTTATTCTGTCTCTGTCTCTAAGGGCCCAATGAAGAGGGGTCTCTCTCGTGTGGACAAGCAGATGCGCCGTTTTGCTGACATAAAACGGCTGACAAAAACTGGTCATGCAGTTAAGATAAGTGTAGAGGGAAATAGGATGCCTCTCTGATTTTATTTTTCATTTTTAAAAGTAGAAGGAAAAACATCTGAATTATTTGCTTACATCAGACCTACCAGTCCAGCCTGAGTTGATTTAAAGCCTCTGAGGCTGGAATTGGGCTCAAAACGTGGTCCCCCACCCCTTTGTCCAATACGATCAAGTTGTACAAAATAAAAAATTCATGTTTCCAAAATTTACTGCTGCAAACTTTATTTCATAATTGTGGACATTTTCAAAATGGATACACAGCATTATGAAGCAATGTGTCTACCAATCTGTTATGAGTTGTTGCAACAGAGTTTAAGCAACAGCAGTGGCAGTAAAATTTACAATGATTTGTTAACATGTACTGGATAATCATTAAAATTGCAAAGCCTGCTAAATTGTTTCCTAGAGGTAAAAAATAATTAGCATAACTTGATGGTCAGCACAATTGATTTTGCCAGTCCCTGAAGTATATAGGACATGAAAATCCATAGTACACCCATATGTAGCCTTGCATGCATCATTAGGTATTTTTTCTACACAATCCCCTCCTTTCAGAGGCTCATAAGTAATTGGACGAATTAATACAACTGCAAATAAATTGTTCAATTCTAATACTTGGTAGAAAACCCTTTGCAGGCAATGACTGCCTGAAGTCTTGAACTCCTGGACATGACCAGACTCTGGGTTTCCTCCTTTTTAATGCTCTGCCAGGCCTTTACTACAGCAGCTTTAAGTTGCTGTTTGTTCGAGGGTCTTTGTAGTTTAGTGTTTAGCAAGTAAAATGCATGCTTAATGGGGTTGAGATCAGGTGACTGACTTGGCCGTTCAAGAATATTCCTCTTCTTTGCTTTAATAAGGTCTTGGGTTGTTTTTGCTGTGTGTTTTGGGTCATTGTCCATCTTTGGTATGAAATGCTGCCGAATCAGTTTGGCTGGATTTGCGCAGACATGCTCTCTTTGAACACCTCAGCATTCATTCAGCTGCTTCCATCCTGTGTCACATCATCAACATGCACTAAAGACCCACTGCCACTGGCAGCCATGCATGCCCAAGCCATCACACTGCCTCCACTGTGTTTTACAGCATGTGGCTCAGTGGGCTAAGGCTGTATGCCTGTAATCAGAAGGTTGCCAGTTCAAATCTAGCCTTAGCACGTCTGTGGGTCCTTGAGCAAGGCCCTTAATCCCCAGCTCCCTGGGCGCCTCTACAGGTAGCTGCCCTTCACGGACAACTTGCTCAACAAAACAAAAAAAGAGCAAGTTCTGGGAGGCCCACGGGGATCAATAAAGGATTGATCGATGATCCAGCCCTTCTCCATACTTTTTTTTTTTTTTTTTTTTTTTTTTTATAATCATTCTGAAACAGGTTGATCTTGTTTTCATCGGTCTAAAGAATGCTGTTCCAGAACTGTGCTGGCTTTTTCAGATGTTTTTTGCAAAGTCCAATCTAGCCTTTCTGTTCTTAAGGCTTATTAGTGGCTTACATCTTGCAGTGAACCCTCTGTATCAGAGCATGTGAGCAGAGTGGAGCAGTGAGAATTTCCGCTCCTCGCTCATGAGGCTGTTGGCTCCTCTGCTCTAATTTGCACTAAGCCTATCCGCTCAACACCGCTCCTTGTGACACTAAAATTTCCTCCTGCTCCAGTCAAATCACTCCACGTTTGCTCAAATTTAAAGGAGGGACAAATAATCTGCATACCTAACAAATGTCACCTTTAAACCAAAGTCTTATATCATAAAGTAATATGAGCAATGGCAACATTGCCAATGAGAACAGAAAATATTTATTTTTAAACAGCATATAGGCAACAATGGACAGGTTTGGCAATGGCATTCCACACAAAAATAGGCTTAAAATTAAAGGATTCAGTGGGCTTAATAGCCTAAAGAATACACAGACTAAGCAGCCACGTTTTAAACTCATCAATTTTTCTATTGATGCTGCTGCTGCGTCTCTATAAAATGAAATTTCACTGACAGTGTTACGGGGCGACATGGTGGAGCAGTGGTTAGTACTGTTGCCTCACACCTCTGGGACCCGAGTTTGAGTCTCCGCCTGGGTTACATATGTGTGGAGTTTACATGTCATCATGGGGTTTCCTCTGGGTACTCTGGTTTCCCCTCTTGCCTCTTGCCCATTGCTTCTGGGATAGGCTCCGAGACCCAATAGGATATGGCGGGTTGCAAAATTCATGAATGAATGACTGGCTTTTATAATTTATAGGCTTTTATACTTTATGCTACAACCATAAAACTTGCTCACGTTTTGCTCTGGCTTCCACCTGTTCACGTAGTACACTCTCATGTTTCTGAGAAAAGTGATTTCAAAGTGAATCTTTACTCACTGAAACAGTTTCACAACATTGTTGTGAAACTGATGTAGCCTAAAATGAAATCTAGGGGTCTGCACTTTATGTCCATGCCCATTGTATAGCTTCAATTGGAATATATTTCAGTAAACAAGTAAAATAGTAAAACTTGTGTCAGTGTCCAAATATTTATGGTCCTGACTGTACATAGTATATGGTAAAGTAATCACTGCAGTGTACTGAGGTAGGTAGTTTAGGTAGCAGTAGAATGTTCTTGTGCAGTAGCTTACATAAGTACTCAGCAAACAGTACAGGCTGGATGTCATCAAAGGACTTCCTTAGATATCCAAATGGAAAGTGTTTTTTTTCTATCCTGATGATGACTTTAAGGAAAGTCTAGAGGACATATTATGGACTTTTTAATGACACCCTCAGGACTAATTATGGACCGATGCAAAAGCCTTTTTCATAAATAATATTTCACATTTTAGCTGTAATGTTAGGGACATAAACAAAGGACATCCAGAGGATCTCCCCTGAAGGGCCACAAATTTTGATTCAGTACATATCTCAGTTTTGAAGTCATGGTTCAGTATCTTTTCGGTACAGCAGTTGAAAAAGAAACAAAATAAATTGCTTTTTTCTTTATTAAACAGTGTTTTACTGAAGAGAGTATGACTATCTTAAAAAGTTTCCCTCAATACTGCTGCAACCTCCTAATAAAAAAACAAAAATTACTTGAGTAAATCAAAATAAATGTTTTCTCAAGTAATTAAAAATAAATATCCATTAAGGTGTACATTTAGATAATTAACTGCACCTGACCTGTACTGTGTTCACGTTAGCTGCTTTCGGCTTTATATTAAAACAATACAAAGCATAATAAATATCCAGTATGCTGCAGCATTAAAAAAAATCTGTGCTGTACTTGTGTTCACATTAACAACTTCTAAGGCTTCACCTTAGAAAAGGGGTTTCGAGATCCAGTCCTGGAGGGCCAGAGTCCTTTGTAGCTTGGTTCTTTTCTACCACAAATGACTCGGCTCAAGAGCTGTGTGGTAATTAGCATAAGGAGGTGCAAGGAGTTAAATCAGGTATGTTAGAGGGGGGGAAACTCAGAAAAGTGTAGGGCTCTAGCCCTTCAGGACTGGAGTTTGACACCCTTGATCTAGGCAGTTAAGATGAGGGATCGCACACACCTATATATTAGTGCATTTCATGTTGCCTTTTCTTTCTCTCCTTTCAAACTATTCATTCATTTTCCAACTTGCTTTATCCTATTGGGTTGTGCGGGGTCTCGAGCAATGGGCACGAGGTAGAACAACCCTGGACAGGGGGCCAGCCCATCGCAGGGCACACTCACACCTACGGGCAGTTTATTAATGCCAATTAGCCTCAGCATGTCTTTGGTGGGGAAACCCCATGATGACACAGGGAGAACATGCAAACTCCACACGCATGGAGGCAGAGTCTCAAACCTGGGTCCTAGAGGTGTGAGGCAACAGTGCTAACCACTGCACCATCATGTCGCCCTTCCTTTCAAACTATTTCAATTTTTTCCTGTCATCTGATCTGAAACATTTTTTATTTAATATGCATTTATTTGATCATATATGAACTGTTCTTGTATAAAGGAAAAAGTCAAATGGACAAAAGTGATGAATGGAAAGGTAGTGTACCCTCCACATCCTCAGAAGCTAGGGTTGCAGTGTCTGTCAGTACTAGTCACCAGAACAAAAGAATCCCAATTCATAAATGGCTGGCTAATGATTTTCATGAACACAAGCCGAGGTACCTGAAGGAGGAACATGAAAATGAAGATTGAGAGAGAGCTGCAGCTATCTGAAATGTCACATAAATGCATGAATCTGGAATAAAACATCATTTTATTAAATCATGTTGGATAGTTTGGGTGTTTCTTTAATATACCAGACAAAATACACATTTAGAAATAATTTGCTCAGTACATGTGAAAATATATCTGATGCTAGCAGTATGAAATGGTAATGTTAAAAATAACTAAAGTTGCATAATGCAAAAGCATCTCTTTATGCAAGTCCTCTGTGTTTTGTTGTAAATGATGGTACTTCTGGATTGTCATCCTCTTATATTTCATGTAGCTGTGAAGAAAAGCTCTTCCAATGGTGATGGTGCAACATGTTTTGTGAAGGCCCTGAACACGACACTTCCAAACACCATATATGTACTCTACTAGACTCTTAGTGCCCATATGCGCCTGGTTGTAGTGCAACTGTTCAGTTGTTGTTAGGTGCAAGTATGCTGTGTTGAAGAATAACACTGTTATACAGTTATTTTGGTGCTAACGAATGGTTTTATATTAAGTTTATGGTGCTGGCATCAACAGCAACAACAATTGGAAAGTACAATAGAACAGACAATTAAATATTTAACAAACTAATTATCATGTAATTCCAGTGAATCAAAGCCGAGTGAATTATAAGAAATTAAAGTACAACTCAAAAGTATTATACATAAAAAAACTACATTTCTCATTCAACAGTTGAAATATGACTTTCACTATAGTAACAAAGCTAACAATAAATATTTGGCAAACCTACTTCAACGTAAAAAAGAAAAATCAATCATCCCTTCAATTATGGATTTTACAGGAACAATAACTCAAAATCCAAAAGATATGAACAAAACTTTCCAAAATTTCTACAATGATCTTTACTCCTCCCTCATCAACCCACGCACTCTGACACTGACCCTTTCCTTCACAATTTAGATCTCCCTAAATTAACCACAGAACAAGTAACATTTCTGGATGCACCCCTCACCCTCAACGAACTCACTTCAACTCTAAATGAGATAATAACCCAATGACAAATCCCCCGACCAGATGGATTACCAGCTGAATTCTATAGATGCTTTTGAGACATATTATCTCCACTATTTTACAGGGTAAATGTAAGATTACCCTAGAGATTAAAGCCACATATATGAATATGCTTGATGCAGAAAAATCTTTCGATAAGGTAAACTGGTTCTTATTCAATACTCTTCACAAATTTGAGTTCTGAGAGTCGTTCATTCACTGGATCACTACTAATAGAATCACCAAGTTTTACATTGCACCAGGGGACTAGACAAGGATGTCTACTCTAAATAAAATGCAAGGAATACAGGCCATGGATAGACAACACAAGATCACTCTATATGCAGATGATTTACTACTTTACTTACAGAACCCATGTATATCTCGCCAGGAGACCTTTAATATTATTAACAAGTTCTCTCAAATATCACATTACACAATTAACTGGAATAAATAAATTGTCTTACCCCTCTCAGATGATGCCGGGGACTCTGGAACTCAGGATTTCCTTATCCCTCTTCTCATTGGCAACATCAAATATTAGCGGGGTCAATTTTTTCTCCAGCCTGTCAGAGCTGTTTAATCTCAACTATACTCCCCTCCTTAGGAAAATTAAGGATGACTATAAATGATGGTCAAAGCACCCAATTACACTTATGGGTCGAACTGCAGCAGTAAAAACGAAAACCTTACCTCAAATCACCTATTTATTTTCTATGGTTCCCACTACACCCACAGATAAATGGTTCAGAATACATTCATTAACAAAGCAATTTCAATGGAAATAAATAAAAAACCTAGAATTTCACTTACAACATTGTGTAAAGGTATAAAACCAAACAGTTTATTTCTATGTTTATTATCATTTATTAAGTATACGGGTGTTTTAACATAAACTTAAGTTTTGTATAATGTGGAATGATGCCTACTTAACCCCTTAGACCTGTATATACTGGCGGATGACGCTAGAGGGAGCGAATGTGAGTTTCATTCATTGATGAAGAAGTCATACTGCCAGTCATGCTAAACACAATGGAATCTGCTCTCATTTTTTGTCGTGTTTATCCATTCTACAGGTAAGATGAGTGATGTGGCATCGCAGTTTACGTTCATCAAATGTTTTTCGTGTATTTCATGTGTCTGGTTGCTGCACGCGTGTTTTATATCGGTAAAACTAACCGCATCAGCGCATCCACGGCTGGAATGCGGCCAGCTAGCCAGCACTGGCGGACACCGCGTGAGATGTGTCAACAGGACAGGATTCGGGGATGTCGTTAGACACTGCAATGCACTCCGTATTGTTTGTGAAGCGAGCTGAGTAATATTTTATTACCTCATTTGTGTTCTGTTACATTGTCAATGTCTGAAGAGTAGTATGATGCTGGTCAAGGAAATTTGTAGTTTTACAAGAAAGTTTATAGTTTTTCAAGAGTTATGTAAAGTAAACTCAATGTATTTTTACACAGTTGATGATGTATAATTGAAATGTTAATGTAAGTGAGTTTCAGTCTTTATTTAATGCAATACCGTGTAATCATTTCTAAATGGTGTGCATGTCAGAACTATATACCGTGAAATTATTGGACTGTGAGTTTCATTCATTGATGAAGTCACACTGCCAATCATGTTAAACACAATGGAATCTGCTCTCATTTCTTGTCGTGTTTATCCATTCTACAGTGTGACTAATAAAAAACCCTATAAGCGCCACCAGAAAACTCTGCCTCTTCTGTGTGTGCAACAATTGCAAAATAAAAAATCACTTGGTGGACTCAGGGCACCAAATTTTCTCCACTATTTCCTCACAAGTCAATTACAGTACTTAGTTAAATGGATTCACAAACAGAACTATAGTTACAGTACCCCTAGCTTGAATTGGAACAATATCAATGTAAAAATGTCCTAGTTGTAGACCTCCCCTTCCTTTCTCAGTCAATCAGTAAATCAAACATCGGTAAGATCAACACCGTCTCTATAATTCTGCCAGCCTGGTGGAAAACAAATTGAAGTCATCACTAGCTAAATAAATATATGTGTGAATAAACAAGTAAATACTGAAATAAACAAATACATAAATACAGTTTGGCCATGAAAACTGTTAAATGGATTCCTATATTTGTTTATTAACATATTTAAATATTTATTTATGAATTTCCACTCCCCCGGGTCCGTTGATCAGCAGAGACTCACAGCTGAGACATGGAGAAGTTGCAAGGTCCAAGTTTATTCTCTAA
>JAABNX020000042.1:18668966-18682681 GCA_015163995.2 Mormyrus lacerda
CTCGTCCAAATCTCAAGTGCCATGAGAAATCTACCTTAATTGATTTAATTTTGACTAATGTTCCGCACAAATTCTCTGCAGTTGGTGTTTTTTGCAATGACTTAAGTGACCACTGTGTTGTTGCTGCTGTAAGGAACACTAAGATGCCCAAATGTAAACCGCGAGTAATCTGTAAGAGGAATCTCAAAAAATTTAATGAACAGGGTTTTTGTCATGATTTGTTTAGTTGTGACTGGAGTAGAATAGAGCTGATTCCTGATGTGGAGTCAGCCTGGATCTTTTTCAGGGACAGTTTTTTGCAAGTCATAGATAGACACGCCCCACTTAAGAGCTTCAGAGTTAAGGGGCGTGACAACCCCTGGTTTTCCTCTGAGCTTGGAGACATTCTTCATCACCGCAATCGAGCTTGGGCCAAAGCAAGAAAAACGGGCTCTTCGTCTGATTGGCTTGTTTTTAGGCAGTTAAGAAATAAATGCTCTTCTTTTATTAAGAAAGCAAAATCTGACTTTTATCTGTCAGCCACTACAGGTGGGTGGCCTCTGCTGGCCAGGAACTGATGGTGTCAGCTGTGGCTCTGCCCAAGGTGCACGCTGAGGCGCCCCCTGCTGACTGCATGCCCGAGGACGCTGCCACACCCGCCGAGGCGCCCCCTGCTGGCCGCACGGCCGAGCCCGGCTCTCCCGTCCAGCCTGGCTCTCCAGTCCTGCCCTGCTTGTCTGTCCAGCCCTGCACGCCTGTGCCGCCTGCTGCTGCGGCCACGCCTGTTGCCTCACCGGAGACAGTGACTCCAGTTCCCCCAGCCCAGAACCCAGTCCTCGAGGAGGTCCCTGACAATTGGGACCTGGCTCCTTATTCCAGTGAGAAGGACGAGCTGGAATGGAACCTATTGGGGACCTCCCTCTGGACTCCCGCTCCATTGCCTTTCCGGGACCAACGCCCTGTGGGACCCCGCCTGTCAGTGTCCCGTAAGGAATGGGGCCCTAGGCGTCGAGCCCGGTTCCCGCCCACCCTGCCCTCTTGCTCACCCTCGTCCGCCTTGGCTGGGGCTCCGGGGTCGCCTGCAGCTCCTCCGGCTCGGGGTCAGCGGTCGCCTCCGGGTCCCCCCTCGGTGCTGGTCTTCGGCATCGCCTCCGACTCTATGTCGGTCGCCTCCGGGCCCCCCTACTCCAGCTGGGTGTTCCCTCCTTGTCCACTCCGTCTCTCCCTCGTCCCGTCCCCTCGGCCCCTGTGTCGTCCCCTGAGGCTCCTGCCTCCCTCTCCCCTGCGGCCGCCCGTCACCTGCCTGGGCTCCCTGGGGCTCCCTTTCGTCCCCCGTCTCGTCCTGTCTGGTCTCCTCTGTCTGCTCCTCCTCCATTCGTCCCGCCTGTCTCGGCTCCTCATCCCTCTGTTCCTCCTCCGTTCACTCCTCGCCCTGTTGTTCCTCCGTTCTCTGTTCCCCCTCTGTCTCCCTTCCTGATCTGTCTGTCTGCGTTTCCTGTTCTCTGTCAGGTCTTGTCTTGGTTTCTGCCCGGTTCTGTGTTTCCGTTACCTCGTGTTCCTACCTGATCGCTTTCACCTGTTCCTTGTTACTGCCAGCTTGTCTTGTGTATTTAGTCTGCGTCCGAGTTCAGTCCCGTTAGTTCTGTCATTGATGTTTGTTGCTGTCAGCCTGTCTGTACCCAATAAACCCTGCTTGCCTGCACTTCCTGGTTCTGTTTCGCCTGCTTCCCCACTCTCTGGATTGACGGTCATAACATATACGTCTGGGGGTAGTCATTTCCTGAGATGTGGGCCTTTGCCTCTGTCTTTGAAAATCCAGTGAGGTTTGATTAAATTGTCCTTCATGGTAATATTAAATATGATGTGTTAGTTTTGGAGCATTTCATTGTCCAGTTTTACTATTAAATGTTCTAACAATGCATTTGTCCTATGAATCAATACAATGGAGGGAGGACCCTATTATCCAAAATTAAAGCTCACAAACAATATCTAACATCTAAACCTTCTGAATGAAGTGGTAAAATGACTTGTACTATGGAAGGGGACATTAATTCCATAACCCAGTAATGATGATATAAAAATCCATTGAAAACTGTAGTACATTCACAGTAATTTTTGGTGGCATACCTGTTCTTTCCTCCTGGAAGTGTAACAACCCAGCTGTTGATTAAAACATTCAAGAACTGATGCTATTTGACCGTTATAGTGGTTTGCTATTTGGAAATGACTTTAGATATCACGTACTTGCTACTGGTGAAGGCGTGATTGTTGATAGGTTTCTATGTGCAGGTGTGATTTGAACATCCATTGAGAACATACAGAGAAACATAGATTAAGGTTCAATAACTATTAAAAGTAAACAGCGATTTTTTTAAAGCATGATTTCTTTTTTCAATATTACACAAAGCAGTCAAAAACTTACAACTTAACATAGTGTTGAACAAGTCAGGGGTTGGGCATGTTGCATCTAAAAGTGTTGGGCACAAAATTTTACCTTTATTACAAACAAGGACATATGACAAATTAGAATATTAACAAATTTATATATTTAAATGTTTAACCCATATCTACAGTTTACTGTACCTCGTTGTTTTTACTGTTTTAAGAACGTGCAGAGCCTCCATATGGTTTGTGTTGACCTTCTACAGTAATTAAAATGAATTGGTAATTCTTGATATTAACTCTCCTGAATAAAAACAATTTGCTTATTCAGGTAAGAATGTTTTTAAACTGAGCCATTACCTGACTGGGGCTTTGGATGGTTATATTTCAGAGGAGGATATGGGTAGGACACAGCCCTTTTAACAGCTTGTTTATTTTATTTTGATCAGGTTCTGCTTTTCCTTTTTACAAAAAACAAAGTTAATCCAACAATGTTATGCTGGGTTTCTAATACTGAACAGTATTTGAAAAGTAACATTAACTTTTACACTTTTTTTTTTTTTTTTTACTTAATTCACATTAATTTCTCATACTGTTATGATGCATGTAGTCAGGCGAGCGATGAAGCAGGTGAGCAGAGTTGATGGTACGGACAAACAAGGTTTATTGACCGGATAGGATACTCTCAGAACAAAACGAGCACTTAACATCCACAAACGTCAATGACCGATCTGCCTATACTCACTGAGACGTGGACTAAATACACAAGACAAGCTGAATTCAACAAGCAACAGGTGAGTCCAATCAGTTCACAAGAGGTAACAAGGGGGGTTGGCAAACACGAGGATCGTACGAGCTGGACATGACAGAACCCCCCCCCAAAGGCCCGCACACCGGGTGCGCCTCAGAGGAGGCGACGGATGAGACGAGGGAGCAGGACCTGGAAGACAAAACCAAAACCATCAATAGGGAACAGGAAACAGGACAGAGACACAGAACAGGCACAGCGATAAGAAGTAGGACAGGACCCAACAAAGAATGGGAAACGCCGATAGACAGACTAGGAAAGGAGACACAGGAAAAGGGGAGAAAGGAGGAACAAAAGGATCAGGAGTGAATGAAGGACCTACAGGAGGAGGAGGAGCCAAAATAGTAGGGATGAAGGGAGGAGGAGCAGACAAGGGAGACCAGACAGGAATGGACGGGAGACAAAGGGGAGCCCGAGGGAGCACAGGCAGGAGAAAGGTGGCAGCCGGAGGGGCCGCAGGCGACAGGGAGGAGGGAGCCGGAGGGGCCATGACAGGAGCAAGGAGACATGACGAGGGACAGATGGAGGGGACAAGAAAGGAGTCAGAGGGGCCAACAGCAAACAGAAAGAGAAGGGGGAAGCCGTTACAGCAGGTGAATGTGCTGTCCGCCGACGCACCAGCACAGGGGGACCTGCAGGCGACTGACGCAGAATCTGAGGCAGGACTGAGGATGGGTGGCGAGGCAGCAGAGGTGGACCCACAGGCGGAGCTGAAGGAATTGCAGGCACGCCCCCGAGCCACAGCCACCAAGGGCGAGCCAAGGGGCAGGGTGAGAGGGACCACAGTCCTGCGCCGTGTCCCCTCCCCTTTTGGGACACAGACATGCGAGGCACTTGTCGGGATCGCCCTCATCGGGGCGAGGGCGAAAGAGTCATAAGGTAAGTCCCTGAGGGGTCCCATTCAAGCTCCTCCTCCACGGAGGTAGGAGCTGCAGTCAGGTTGTCTGGAACCTCCCTAGGAACTAGGACCTGAGCTGGGGGACTGGAGTCAGGGTCTCAGGTGAGGTTTGAGTTGCATGGGTTTTTAAAGACACTGTCACAGTCAGTTTCCCTGACCATGTCTATCCTTAGTGTTCCATTAGCTCTTTTCTCGAGAATAACTCCCACTGCATTATCCATCACGAGCACACACTTGTCAGGCATTTTTGCTGTTATCTTGGTTGAGCTTTGGGATCGTCTGGCATGTGTTTCAATACATTGTCTTTCAGCAAGTCTTTTTGTGACTTGCACCAGTGGTTGTTTGCCACTTCTCACCAATTTTTTGATAATCTGTAAGTGGTTCTCAAATGGAAAACATGATATATGGTTCAAAGAGCAGCGGAAGTTTGCAGCATCATCTGACAAGTGTTTTATGGAATGAATGTTGTACGATGA
Source organism: Mormyrus lacerda (assembly GCA_015163995.2). Taxonomy (NCBI): domain Eukaryota; kingdom Metazoa; phylum Chordata; class Actinopteri; order Osteoglossiformes; family Mormyridae; genus Mormyrus; species Mormyrus lacerda. The sequence continues at coordinate 18,673,510 of JAABNX020000042.1, forward strand.
TAAGATGGGCCCATAAAAATCCACAAAGTGCTCTAGAATGTTGTGTATGTATCCTAGATAAGACTCTCTCTTCTCATCCGCTTCATCCAAAAGAATGGTCATACTAACACTCAGACAAAGAAAGTGATGGTACTGGTCATCAGGAAGAACATCCTTTAAGATTAAAGGTCCTGTGTAGAGCATGAACTGACAAAGCTCAGTAGCTTTCCACCTGTTTAATTCTTCCATGCTTCTTGGATGCCTTGAAAACTCTGCAGGTAAAGCTCCCTTCAACTGACTGATGTTCTTTTCTGTCCTAGTTGACAGATATCTGGCCCACGCTACAAGTAGATCAACAGCCTTTTGATGGCTCCAAGACATTCTAGGTGCATGTAGTCAAGGGGGAACTGTTTAACGCACAAAACACCAGCTCTAACAAGAGGAACACATCACTCACATTCATGCAGACTATTTTGACTTTTAATACATTTGAGAAATGCCCTGGCTTGTGCATCACAGATGATGGCCTTCACTGTAACTGTGTGAACCAAATTCTGAAATGAAATGCCATTTTGAATAAGTTGTTGCAACTCCTCCACTAAATCTTGTAAGAACTCCTCAAGAGTCAGACCTGCTGGACCAATAAAACAGTGCAACAGTAAAAGGCTGAGAGTTCTGAATTTGCCAGAAGCACATCTTACTGGACTTAAACAATGGTACGCCGTCCACATTAAAGCACAGTTGAACTTGCCCTGGCAGTGTCTCTTTTGAAAAATGCTCAAGAAGGTATTGTTCAATACCATAATAAATATACTGTCCATTGCATTTATTTTGAACTGGTACTCCTTTTGTAGTATCAAAAAGGCTTCTAGCATCTTTGGGAAGTCTGTGACATCTGAGCACATGAAGAAGCTCATTTAGTGCCTTGTGGGTCTGGTTTGTAGCAGTAGCCCAACTAGGCAAGTCGTTGTGGAGAGATGGTGCTTCAACAGTTAAAAGTGTCATCTAACTGCTCAGACTCAGTTTCAGTAGAATCTGTGTCATAATTGTAATCTTCTTCAGCATCACCACTAATGGACTCCACTGCTGTGCCAATAGAAGAACTACAGCCCTCCATCGGATGAAATTTGTCACATGTTGATTCCTCTGTGAAGGGATTGCTCTCCTCCACTGACACCTCAGATTCAGAGCTACTATCATGTTCCACTAAGGCATCAACCCTTGCCCTTCGTTGTCTCTACTTCCTTCCTTGTACTCAGAGGACATGTTTAGCAAATCTAAAATTACAAAATATTTTAAAACAGTTACTGAAAACATACATGTTCAAACTCATTTACAGACTTCACTGTGTTAAGCTTGAGCTCCTCCTACATTTTGCTTAAGATATCACCTTCTCTTTCAGGTCATTTATTTTCTGAAACAAACTCTCAAAAGGTTACATCTAAAAGTAATAACTTTTACTGGATCATACATAAACATACTGGTGTCATACATGCAAACATAAATGCAGTCTTATCTGCTGCATGTCTTAGTTACTACAATAATTACATATATTATGTCAAGTTTTTCTTTTTTTCTTTTTTTTCACATCAGCAGATTTATATGTTCTATATGTTTATTATTTAAAAAAGAAATTAGTACACAATGTGTTATTTCCTATGTTTATGTGCAATATTATTTGGATTAAAGTTTGGGTATTACCTAACAAATATCTCATTACAAATAAAATAAAAGAAAGTGCATTTAAGATACTGCACAAATTTTACCCTGATAACCATTTGTAAACAGATTTATTGAAGATATAGATGTAAATTGTTCATTATGTTCATTATACCTAGAAACAGCATATTATCAATCTCTCGATTATACGTTTTATATTAATCGTTGCAAAATTCAGTAATCAGAAGCCTATTTTTTTCTGTGGTACTTAAGGAATTAGATATTTATAAAAGCACCATAAAGGAGATTACAAACAAAAAAAAAAACTGTAAAAGTTGTGTATTTATTCGGTACTTTTAAGTTATTGTGAATTAGGAAGTCCTTCCATCTCATTGTGTTATTTTATACAAACTGTTTTTTGTGTACACCCTTGGCACTTTAGTTATGTGTTTCTTGATCAAGCATTAATTTAAGAAAAAAAAAAAATGCTTTAGCCAAATTCAAACTACGTTTCAGTTGACAATGTGTGCATTATTTCTTCCTTTTCTTTCGTGTCAAACAAGTACAACTCGACCACATCAATAAAATATTACAAAATGTACATCCCCCCCAGTAGATTTTTTTCTTTATTTCGTAAAGCTTTACAACACATCGATGTGCTTTCCTCGTGGTTATGGAAAGATAAAAATGTCTTAAGGCTTTCTCTAAGATAATGTATTGTATTGCGAGATAATCTATCCCATCGCGAGATAATCTATGATATGGCAAAATAATCTATCCTATCGCAATATTTGTTACAACATCTTGGCAGCACAGTTTTGGCAATCTACACCCAACTCAGACTTCAAATGGTGACTGGAGATATATGTATATGCATAAACTTAAACAAAATAATAAAATCGTATTGCAATTTACGGAAAATGGGTAGCATTATGACTAAAAGCCCGTGGCTTTGCAATCGCTTAACCACACAGGGCACTTTGTGAATATTCATTAAACAAATATGTAAATACAAATTACATGTATTTCATTACGATTATCTGTTTTTATTTATTTGCTTATTTATTTATTTATTTCAATGGGCAATGCTTGACTACATTACATTATATTTATTCACAACCTCTTAAAACTACTTGGGGCATTTAAAAAAAATTATTACAGTAATAATCAAGGGTAAGCACAATTGCTTTTGCATATTTATACTGATTTCATATAGGGTCATGTATGGACTATAAATGCATGTGTAAAGGACATCACCTTGTGGACGTCCTAACACAACTGGTTCACAACAGTTTATGTATGGAACTACACGGAGCTAAAACTTAAAGTAACAAAATGCAACCCCAGAGAACTGTAGATATGTACAAACTTATCTGAATGCATTTTTAGGAAGAGTTCTATGCTACATATTTTTATGGATTTATGCCGTCCTACCGCGACTATTTTTGGCCAGGGACACGACGTTGCCGTAGGACCAATGTTAGCTGGGTTGCCTCACTACGGGGGGGAATTACAGTGTGTTCTGCAACTATGATGACCCGAGGCTTATCCATGTCTGCTGGCACAATAAGAGGTAATAATTTACCCTTTATCCGACACTCCTTCCTACCAAAGTCCAACATCACCCCATATTTACTTAAAAAATCAAACCCCAAGAGAATATCCTTCTCAAACTGGCAGACTTGTCATTTTCCCAAGATCCCCATTCCCCCACCATTGGCTGAGGAAACATATCCATGATGTCACACCATATCAGAACCTCCCTTAGTAATATCAAGCCAGGCTTGCTTCGGGATAACTGATAACTTTGCCCCACTATCCACTAATAAGAGTGAGTCTAACGCACCTACTTTCACTGAGATGTACCCAGAACCACCATGGTTGCGTGCAGAGACCACAGACGTACTAATACACTTGGGGGCAGGCTGTAGGCCTACGGTACCTGCCCCCTGTAGTTTCCCTGCACATAAGGGCAATCACTCCAGATATGCCTATTACAACCACACTCCCAGTGCCCAGACCCTCTTGCACTGAGATTTAGGAGGCTCTGTACTAAGGCACTAGCGTGAGGCAAAGTATTGCCCGAACTCCCCAGGGGGCTTAATGGGGTTTGACCTTTTCATTCCCTCTTGCATCGTCGTATGGAGAGATTTTACCTCCTGCCTTAACTCGTCTACCACCCCCAAAAACACTTCCATTTGTTCATCCCTTTCTAATTTATGCTCCACCACCCCCCTCACTTCAGTATGAAGTGTCAAAGAAGTCTGCTCCAAATTCCTCAGCAACTCCATTTCAGAAGTAAGTTCAATGGCATCTTCCAGAGTATTAGGCTTTGCACTACGCAGGCTAACCCGAAAATCACCTGTGGCAAAATGGGTAATAAACTGGTCTCTAGCTAACATATCACATGTCTGATTATCAGCCATGGGGTAAGCCCTAGCGGCTAATCTCTGTAAGGCATTTCCAAATTCCCTTGCCATCTCGCTATGCATGTGGTGACGATCGGTAAAACTAGCCCTACTCCAATCACTACTATCACAAGGTTCAAAACACCTTGCCATAGCCGTAGCCATACAACACATAATTGCTTTTAGCCTCACTCGGCAACCCACTATACATATCCCTAGCACGGCCAGACAATAACAAAGACAAATTTAATCTTCAAAGACTAATCCCACCTATTTACATCAGCCGCCAAATCGAATTGCTCCAACCAGTCAGACCACTTACAACCCACACCAGTAAAAGTTTCCAGTATAAATATTTGGCGGGAGATTGAGAAAACACTCTCTAGACGTGACACAATCAGTACCCTCATAATTAGGGAATTGAACACAATCCTCTGCCTACGATATTTTAAAGCCAATTCTAGGTTTTAAGGGGGAAATCACAAAAGAAAACAAAGAATGCCACTGCTGCCACTAGTGTAATGAAGCTACAATAGCGTCAGAGGCTGTAAAGGGAGAATAGATCACCACAAGACTTCAGCTACAATTACAAAGATAATTTTTTTCAGTACAATTCATGCAGCGACCCATCAGGTTGGGTCTGGGTTCACAAAGGGTTCATCCCGCTCTCTTCCTGTAGCAAACCAACCCTTGCAAGCATGTGCTAACCCACGTTACCACACAATGAATCCCGCACCACACAACATCTCTAGTACGGCTTGGCACACTTTGGGCACAGGCAAGCGTTACGTGATCAGTACTGCCTCTATAGTCCCGCCTTGACCCCTAGCGGGCTACGCTGCTTACAGTACTTAAAACACATAAAACAAACATACAACAAGGACAAGATTAAAACATAGTGTCCCTCGAGGCTCATGACCCTCCACCGGGAAGGGAACGTTCACACAGGTCCGTAATCTAGAACACCACACGAGGGAATTCCACCGCCGCTCATTCACTGTGAGGAGGCTGCTGCTCACGTCTACCGAACACTCTGGACTAAGCAGCAATCATGCACTCCTAACCACTCCCCATCCCAACTTACCTCCCCCTACCATACCGGAACCTGTCCCTGCAACCCATTATCTGGCTTCACCGCCGGCAACCCTAAACAGCATATGAGCGGCACCTCCCTCCCAGAACCCACGAGTGCTGTGCCTAACAGGTGATCTCTCATAGAGAGCAGCTCTCACCCACTCCCTCCCGCACATTCTCCGTTCTCCCTCTTTTAACCCCACATCCCTAGCAGCCTGGGTGTAGCCACTTAATTAACCCTCTAGAGGCTAGGGGTAGAAGATACACTTTCACTGACTGGGGCATGGTCACACATTTCATTCAATATCATAAACTTAATTCATAGCAAACAATTTATTTCTTATATATTTGGTTTGGCAACAAACTCATCTTAATGTTAGTCAACTTTGTAAATATGTCAGATTTATCTGAAGTTTGTAATTTGACATCAAAGTATAGACCAGGGGTATTCAACTAAAATTGAAAGAGGTCCAGTTAGAGAAAACATCTTGAAGCCAAGGTCTGGAAGATCATAATGTCTATTTAGTGTGACGTATATTTAAGTAGCCATTTATTAGTTGTATCAACATTGCATCTAATTAGTATAATTCAGTACAATTCCTTTCGAGATGTCTGCATACATATGTAACAGTTCTTACCTTGTAAATAGTCTGCTTTTGTATTTAACCGTGTAAATATACTTTTGACGTATCTTATATTAGGTTTGTCATGGAATAATATAGATTTGCCATAAGATTTCCTGCGCAAGTCTTAAAGCGTGAGTGGCATGCCAGATGCTGAAAACGTGCAATTTTTGTTTTACCTGAGTTTATTTATAAAAGTAAATATACTTGAAATATGATTAAAGTAATAATATTACTTTATACAGTTGTTAAAAAGCAGAAACTTCCACGAACATGAAATCACCAATAAACCAATGTCTATTGTGTTTGAAAACTTCAGTTGTATGATTTCAGGACAGACCACTCTGTTAGGAACATGACGGCTTTTTGGTCACTTCGCTGCTGCTATTAACACTAACGGCATATTAGCGCAGACAAAGGGCTGCATACGCTGAACTATGCTTCACGGTTAAAGGTGTTTGACATTCATTGGCGTGGGAAGCGGCGGTTCTAGTGCTAAACCACTACCAAAAAAACTACAAACGATTATTTGTTTTTGTTTCCCTGGGTTCCGTCGTGTTCCCTCGGTCGCTTTGGGGGGGTTCTGTGACCTGTTTGTCCGAACCTCCTGTGTGCCGCGCCCCCTCACTACCTTGTGTGGAAACCCTGTGTTACCAGCTGTTTCTTGTTGTTAATTAGTCCTGTGTATTTAAGTTTGTGTTAAAATATGTTTCCCCAGTTCAGTCATTAATGTTGTGTGACGTCGTTTCATGTTTCAGATTGTTTTCGACCCAAATAAATCCCATGTTATCCAACCCCACCATTTATGTCCTGCTTCCCCGGTCTGTGCCCCAGTGCTCACAACATGTTTGATGCATTTTTTTCCATGTGCATTTAAGATAGTTCATAAGTTGAGGCATTTATAACCTTTTTGGTGTTCCATATCGATGAGACATTTTTTGCATGCCATGACACGTAATTGACACCTTGTAGACATGTTTTTTTGCATGTCATGTTGACACATAATCAATGTCTTATTGACACATTTTTGATGCCTGTCATTTTTGACTCACTAAGAGCACCTTAATGTAAAGTAATTTCTAACGAGGGCATAAAATCTGCATGTTTGAAGCGTTTTTTTGTTTGTGGAGAATCATCTGCTGGCACAAGAAGGCATGATTGGGAGGAACGGCGCCCCCGATCTGAACTCGAGCAGTGTTTTGTTGTTGGACTTCTGTGCTCATCACGGATTGTCCATAATGAACACTATGTTCAGGCATAAGGGTGTCCATATGTGCACTTGGCACCAGGACACCCTAGGCCGCAGTTCGATAATTGACTTTAGTCGTGTCATCGGACTTGCGGCTGCATGTCTTGGACACTCGGGTCAAGAGAGGGGCGGATCTGTCAACTGATCACTACCTGGTGGTGGGTTGACTACACTGGTGGGGGAGGAAGCTGGCCAGACCTGCAGGCCCAAGCGTGGGAATGTTTGGCAGAATCCCCTGTCAGGAGGAGTTTCAACTCCTACCTCCGGCAGAACTTCTCCCATGTCCCAGGGGAGGCGGGGGACATTGAGTCCGAATGGGCCATGTTCCGTGCCGCCATTGTGGAGGAGGCTGATTGGAGCTGTGGCCATAAGGTGGTTAGTGCTTGTCGCGGCAGCAATCCCAGAACCCACTGGTGGACTCGAGCTGTGAGGGATGCCATCAAGCTGAAGAAGGAGTCATATCAGGCCTTTTTAGCCTGTGGGACCCCAGAGGCAGCTGAAAGCTACTGGCAGGCCAAGCGGGCTGCAGCTTCGGCATTCGCTGCGGCAAAAACTCGGGTGTGGGAGGAGATTGGCGAGGCCATGCAAAACGACTTCCGGATGGCTTTGAGGCAATTCTGGTCCACCATCCAGTGGCTCCGATCAGGAAAGCGGTGCAACATCAACAGTGTTTGTGGTATGGATGAGGTGCTGCTGACGTTTTGGGTTGGTGGAGAGAGTACTTTGAAGTCCTCCTCAATCCCACCAACACGCCTTCCAATGTGGAAGCAGAGTATGGGGACTTGGGTGTGGAATCCCCTGTCTTTGGGGCAGAGGTCGCTGAGGTGGTTAAAAAGCTCCTCAGTGGCCGGGCCCCGGGGGTGGATGAGATCTGCCTGGAGTTCCTTCAGGCTCTGGATGCTGCGGGGCTGTCCTGGTTGACATGCATCTGCAGCACTATGTGGACATCGGGGGCAGTGCCTCCTGACTGGCAGACCAGGGTGGTGGTCCCCCTCTTTAAGAAGGGGGACCAGAGGGTGTGCTTCAACTATAGGGGGATCACACTCCTCAGCCTCCCGGGTAAGGTCTATTCGGGAGTTCTGGAGAGGAGGGTCTGCCGGATTGTCAAACCTCGGATTCAGGAGGAGCAGTGTGGCTTTCGCCCTGGCCGTGGAACAGTGGACCAGCTTGATACTCTTTGCAGGGCTTTGGAGGGTTCATGGGAGTTTGCTGAACCAGTCCTTATATGATTTGTGTCAGACCCTGGACCGCATGGGCGGCAATAAGTCGGACTCGTTTCCGTGAGGGACTACATCAGGGCTGCCCTTTGTCACTGATTCTGTTCATAGTTTTTATGGATAGAATTTCTAGGTGCAGCCAGGGCGTTGAGGGTGTCCGGTTTGGTGACCTCAGGAATAAGTCTCTACTTTTTGTGGTTCTGTTGGCCTCTTCAGACCGTGACCTTCGGCTCTCACTTGGACAGTTCGCAGCCAAGTGTGAAGCGGCTGGGATGAGAATCAGCACCTCCAAATCCGAGACCATGGTCCTCAGCCAGAAAAGGTCTCTCCGGGTCGGGGATGGGGTCTGTTGGGTTCAATCAAACAGGTGAACCCCCGCTGACTAATTAACCAATCTCTGGATACAAAGCAAAACACAAAGCTTCTTTTATTAGAAATGAGTCACATGATATACAGCACATGAGCATATCTATTAGTGCCTGCTGTTGCTAGGCAGAACTAGGCAGCTGGGTGTGCAGGCACGTGTAGTTTTGCAATTACTATTCTAAGATAGCTTATCTGAAACTTTATGGTCAGCGAAGCAGTGAAAAAACATATTTATATACACATATTTTGGAACGGCCTAAGTGCCGTCTCACACACATAGGGACAAAGATATGGACAGAGATAAATGGCAAAAAAAATAATTTCTAACATTTCCCTCCTGTTTGTCATTTATCACTACCGTCATACTTCAGTAACACACAACTTGTGGGTACATTTTCAGTGTGCATGTCATTTAGACAGCAGTGTTTTCTTGTCCATCATGGACATGGTATAGGATACAAACTTACCGTAATTTTCGGACTATAAGCCGCTACTATTTTCACTTGCTTTGGACCCTGTAGCTTATACAACGGTGCGGCTTATCTATCTTTTTTACTGCTAACGGTCGCCAGGGGCGCACTATCTAGGAAGCGCAAG
>JAABNX020000042.1:18722315-18736254 GCA_015163995.2 Mormyrus lacerda
TGCAGGCCACACCCCCTCAGCCCCACCCATTCTCATTCTCCATGCCGGTCACGCCCCCTTCAGCCCGGCCCATCCTCTTTCTCCATGCAAGTCACACCCCTCAGTCCAAACCCATGTTCTCTCTCTGTACAGGCCGCACCCACATCCTTTCTCCGTGTATTAATCCTCTCCCTAGACTGTCAGTGACAGGTGGGTCCCGTTAATCTGCATCCTGCTCCATGAAGGCGACACAATCAGACACGGTGTACACAGAGCCGGAGCCTGTTTATCAGGTGAACCTGCCACGCTGATTTACCGCAGCTGCAACCGGCAGTGAGAGACAGCGAGTCCAATAGGCAAATAAAGAATCACTCGAAAGATTAAAGCCTCATAATTAATTTGGTATCCCTTTAAATCATGTCATATTGTCCTTTCTGCCTGGATAAAGATAACAGCAGATTCCTCAAAGTAAAAAAAAAAAGCTTCTTTCTCAAAGTAATCCATCTGACAGCCCAGCTTCATACTAACGGAGCTACTCATTCTGAAGAAAAAGCAGCTTTAAACCAGCGGCGTCCTAATGGTGCCGCGAGTTCTCCTGCCAGCTCAGACATGCCGAGCTCCAAGGCTGGGCACGCATCTCCCGCTGGCCCGTAGAGGTCACATGCTGGCCATCTACGGGGGGGGCTCTGGCGGGTTAGCCCCGTACAGAGACAGGATAACTGACATTTCAGCGTGTTGCTGTCGTTGCAGGCTCTCCCGGTGAGCATCACTGCAAAGCAACGGCAGGTTGTTTCGATAAGTAATGACATTGGCCGTCCTGCAATTCACTTTCTGATTCGTAGGTCTTCAGAGCAGCAAGGGCTCCTGGTAAGCTGTGGGTTCGGGACCACGGCTGTGTCCGCACTTGGGGGCTGCATCCCTTGAAGGACGCAGCCTATATAGCCGTTGTGGGCTGCGTTCTTTGAATGTTCACGCAATGAATCTTGGGATCTTGGTAAGAGGAAGATTGTCTAGGCTGCATCTGAAGGAGCCTTCGAAATGGGACAGCCTTGCTGCAACGCTGTGACACATTGCTTCTTCGAGCGCAGCCTTAGAAGGATGCAGGACCTGCATTGAGACACAGCTCATGAAAAGGATGAAGGTCACATGACTTCTCACAGACCAGTGGCTGAGCTCTTCTGCTACTGGGTGGCAAAGTATGGAAAGGCCTGTAGGAGGCAGAACATGCCAGTAACCAGCCTCAGAACTGCACTTTGGGCCTGTGTGGTTGTTTTAAAGTGCTTTATAAATAAAGTTGGTATGGTATGGTAAGTTCATGTCTGAGCAGGATATATAACAGGGGATGGGAAGCTTCCCCCACAAGACACACAGAATCCCTTCTCTACAAAGGAGACAGATTGTCACCAGGGAATGTCCTCTCTCCATGCAGGCCACACCCCCCTCAGATCAAATAACCTTTTTCATGTAAATGTTGTCCATGGTCCAGTGGCAGGATCAGGAGATCCATTGTGCATTTCTCGTGGGATTCTGGTCCAAATTCCCTGGAATTAAATTAAATGCCCCACTTTTTTGGGTGGAGCCCCCATTCGATTGGATGTGGGGAGGGGAGAGAGAGAGAGAGGCGGCTCACATTGAGGATGTGCCTCATGCATGGAGCTGAGAGTCGAGCAGCGCCTCCAACAGGTGTCAGACCTCCAGCTGCTTTTATTAAGGCCCTTTTTTTGTCATTGTTTGCCGATTACGCACCATTTGAGTGCAGGCAGGGTCAGGAAGGGCCGCTGGCAATCAGGCAGGCAGAGGGAACAGCGTGAGGCACGGAGAGCTCTCCCCGCCAACAAATAGGCTTGCTAGGTGCTTTATTGACCACAAACAAAACACGGCAGCTACCTAAAGCAGGACAAGAAAACAAATCATAGGAGACAGTCAGGGAGCACAGCAAAGCAGACTTGATGGGTAACGAAAGATAAACAAACAAACCGCAGCACAGCACATAAATGTGTCCCCCCCCCCCCCCCCCAAAACAATGGTGAGATTTAAGATGCAGTGGACAGAGGAGGAAAAATATGTCTGGCCTGAGAAGCAGCACACCAGGAAGTGATTGAATTGAACTCTTCCTGACTTTAATGTCTGTCCAGGCACAGGGCCTGTTAGCCGCACTGTTAAATTCATGCCCTGTGTTTTATCTATGCGATTCGTTTCCCCGTCTTCACACATTCGTTTTCACACTGCAAACTTATTTACTTGAGGGTGTTAATCAGCCGTCACCCACCTGCCCCAGACAGACGACCAAAAAGAATAAAGACTTCACCTACCATTTAATAACCATAAAATGCAGTCTGTCAGCAATGGAATAACACAGCTCTGATGCTGACTTTTGGACAGGCAGTATTTTGGCCACTCTTGAACCTGCACAGCTGCAGGGCTCGAGTTCTGGGTACCGGCGCATGTCGGACAGGGGCTTACGGCGCTTAATCTGGGCATCTTGGGAAACGTGTAAAAGCTCACGCAGCGGTGAATGAGAAATGCCGGCCTGGCTTGGGGACATGCATGTTAACAGGCGACAGCATCCTGCCGCGTGACCCGCGTTGAGCAAAACACAGTGAAGCGGATCATTTCTGTGAAGTGTACCAGAGCAGGCTAACAAGTATGCAGCATCCCACGCCCAAGCGAACATCTGGAAGGTTCTCCGTGTAGCTTCCTTTCCCCAGACCCGCCTCCTCTGAAGCACCCGCACTGTTTGCTCATGCCGGACGGACACCCCCGTCGGTTCCTGCCATCGACCCTGCCCCCTCCCCCCCACTTTCGGGTCGCCGCAACGCACCGCTGGCAGCTGGCAGAGTGCTTCCACGGAGACAGACTCACTGACACCTCGTTAATTCAAACCCAGGCCGGTACCCGGGAGGACTACCCAGAAAAACCCACTGCTCCTGATCGGTTTTAGCAGGAAGTAATTAAAAAGTTCCGATAAGCAAGAGATTAAAATGGGGCTGCTGTTTTCGGTGGGCTGGCTGGGTTTGCTGGTATTAAAACTTCATTTTGTTTGAAGAGACAGATTGAGGAGGAGGCAAACAAAATATAAAAGTTAATTAAACTGGAACATCCGCAGGCTTTGTTTTCCCCGCAAGCCCATGCTCTCTAGCACCCCCTTCTTGTCGTTGCAGGGAGAGCGCCCCTCACTGCCCTCAGTCGTGACAGACATTGTAAACCTGCCATTGAGCACACCCCCCCTTGACTCAGCCCAGTTGGCTTCCCGACGACTGACTTTCCTATTTTCACACTGGTGTTAATCACCCCCCCCCAACCAGTGCCCAGCTGTCCGTGGTTCTTCACCTATCAGGGGATTTGACAGCTGGTCTGACCCCTGAGCCCTTAGACGATGACTGGTTCCCATGCACCACCCTCCCAGCTGCCACAGGCTGACACAGTATCCCCCCCCCACACACACACACACTAAGGTGTCATCTCTCAAAGATCCCTACATTTCTCCTGATGGGTATGGATTTAAAGGCAGGCACCAATTCATGGCCATGCAGGTCACAGGCAGAAAAGGTCACACACAGTACAGGTCACAGGCAGCTCAGGGCACAAGCCGCATAAGTCACGGGCTGTACAGGTCAAAGGCCGTACAGGTCAAGGCCATACAGATCACGGGCCAAACAAGTCACAGCCGTACAGGTCAGTTCAGAGATCATACAGCTGTACAGTTTAGGGATCAAACAAGTCACAGGAAGTACAGTACACATCAGTACAGGTCATGGGCATTCAGAGGTCATACTGTTCATGGGGACGCAGGCTACGAGCATGCATACCATGGGTCATACAGGTCATACAGGTCATGGCCATACAGGACACAGATTGTACAGGTCACAAGACGTACAGGTCAGGGCTAAACAGGTCACAGGCTTTACAAGTCATGGACCATACAGGTAACAGGTCATACAGTTTACAGCCTCACAGATCATGTGTCATGCAGGTCATGGGCCAAATAAGTGTGAGGTCATACAATTGACAGCTGTACAGGTCACGGATCATACAGGTTACGGGCTGTACAGGTCATAGGCTTTACAGGTCACGGGCTGTACAGGTCATAGGCTTTACAGGTCACGGGCTGTACAGGTCATAGGCTTTACAGGTCACGGGCTGTACAGGTCATAGGCTTTACATTTCACAGGCGTACAAGCTTTTTGGATCACCGGCCTTAGAGTTCACAGGCCACACTGTTTAAACACATACTTTTAGTTCCCTGAGATTGATAAAATTAAAATATTTAATCTGCTTGAGGCCAGGAAGTCAAACCGGCAGCCCTGGAGGAGTGAGACTGTGGCACCACCTTCTGGTGCCCCTTTTACATACATTAAAAACATGCAGCCTTGAGATACACGAGAAGGTGCAGAGCATCACTGTTAATTCTGACTGCTAGTCTTTCTGATGCTCTGTAAAGGAGTAGGCAATTCGTCAGAGTGTGACACCCATCCCAGATGCTCACCTTGGTAATGGTGCCCCCCCCCCCCTCCACGAGCGAAGGTGCACGCTCACCTGCTCCAGTTTCCAGTGGAACTCAGCGGGTCGGAAGGTGCCGGCCTGGGTGAAGTCCCTCCGCAGCAGGAAGACCAGTCGGCAGTTGTGGACATAGAGGGCGTAGTGGTGTCTGTTCATTTCTGCATGTCAGACAGGGGGAAAAAACACTTAAAAGTTGCTATCTAGTCAAACGCCCCCTAGTGGTGTCAGGAGCAGCATAACTGCAAACCCAAATGATGTCATGTGCCCATAAGTGTAGTGCCACACGGAGAGTATCGTGGACAGGGAGGTTTTTGAAATGAACTCCTTCATATTATTCTTGTTGTCAGGACACCGTCAGGGCTGTTTTTCTCGAGATGTGGAGGAATAGATGCATCTTTACACTCATGCTCTCTCTACAGATCGCCAGGTACCCAAAAGGAACCGGCAGCATTTGTATTGTGATGATGAACTGTAAACCAGAACTCCTTGAACTGTGTAACCCCAACCGTCATGCTGGGGCTGGAATCAGACACATACTGGTGCCTGAAGAGGAGTTAGACTCAAGTGCCTTGAGTGGTTCTCCCGTAAAGAAGTATTAGCCTGTCCTTGGCCCTGGTCCATCCTCCCATCTGGGCCCCTGGGCCATGAACCTATCGCCTCACAGGCTTGCTGCCCTATGGTCTCATCATTCCCGCCTCCCCAGCCCCGCCCCACCCAAAAGGTCCATTGTCCCATTATCCTCTTCGCCCATCACCCCACCATCCTGATGCCCCATCATCCTCCCAGCCCACCATCCGCCTGAGCCATCGCTCTGATGCCCCACGGTTCCTTCCGCCTCATTGCCCCGTTGCCAACCCGCTCACCAGTTTTATCTGAGTTGCACAGCAGGGTCTCCTTTTCTGCCCGCAGGCCCGGACTCGGGCCGTGCTTCATCCAGGTGGCGATGGTGAATTGGTCCGTTAGGTTCTGGGGCACCACCCAGTCTGGGATCTTGGCCGCCTGGCGTCCGTCGAAGCGGAAGATAAGGTCGCTGTCCCGCCCGCTGTCCGTCAGCAGCGAGGCCGTCCAATTGGTGGAGGTGCTGGGAGCGGGGAGCAGGTCCGTGCTGCCCGACGAGGCTCCTGTAGGGTTACCATGACAACCAGAGGGTGGACGGCACTTTATCTAAAAAAATTCATGCCGACCAGTGTCCTAGATTTACGACGGCTTATGAGTTAATAACCCTCATCATCATGTCTGCCTGTCAGACATGAAAGCATCGACATGCACAGATATTAATCGGCGGGATAAATTGTGGGCCGCGCCCGACATCGATCCCGAGGGTGTCGTCACACATTACTACCATGGCAACAAAGGCGGCGAGCAGCTGACCAGGTGATGTGTGGCCTTGTTTTGAAAGCAGCTTATGGAATTTATCCCAATCACATGCCGGTGCTGGGTGCCGGCCGTGCAACGCTGTGACATCTCAAGCTGCTGGCCTTCGTGTAGAGAAACATGTTCGCCTGACTTAAATGAAACCACTTCAGCCCCCCTCCTCTGCCTGTTCCTGGTGGGCATTGCTTTAAAGAGCTTTTTTTCCTGATGGTGGGCATTCTCCAAGAAGGAGCGTGGGTAAACGCCTCTCTGGCTTCTCCCTGTTAAACAGGCACCTCAGCCTACCCGCCCCTTCCCATTTTCCCAAACTGCTCCCTGGGAAGGGAAATCTGGTAATCTGCATGCAGATCCGCACTTGGACAGCATGGAATATAAACTCAAGAGTGCATCCGGGGGAAAAACCCGCGAACATCATTCTAGAACTTCCTTATTCCTGCTTTTCCTTTTAAAATGCAATCATCGTCTCCCTGAGTGTGCTGGCAGAGGAGTGTGTACGTGAAAATCTGCTGGTCTGCCTCTGTGCGATCCTTGCATCCTCGCTATTGCTCTCTGCATTATCTTAAATTGATTTTGCTTTTAAAAAGCAATTATAATTTACTCTATTTGATAACGACTGTGAGGCTGTGATAAAACACACACGGAAAATGCCGGCAGGGTGGTGCGCGAGTAGATGAGGCTGCTTGGAGTGGTCAGGGCTGCTACCGATGGAGTGAGATTCACTGCTGTTCGGCGATCCGTGGAGGCGAAGCCCTCCCTGTCTCATGTAAACACCCCTCACCTTCAGGAAGATTTGGGGAGGAAATCTTTCGGGTGGAGGAACGCGATAGGTCTCACCACTGGGGAAGGGGGGGATTTGGAGTTCGCCGGTGCTTAAGTTGCACACAAGGCTTGAACAGATGTGCAGAGAGAGAGAGCACATCTGGACGTGTTTTTTGATTTCGGACTGCGAGTGGAGAAGGTGGGGATCCAATCCAGCACCGCTAGCCTCCTTGGACGCAAGACTGATTCTCAGTCCCTAGGACGCCACAAATTCTTGTCCGACAACTTCCACAGCTACGATCTACAGCACAAGTAAATAATAAATAAACCAGCTGGCCAATAAATCACACCAGCAGCCTGACACACGTTTCCCTGCTGTAATTTTCACTCTAAATTCCCGGTTTAGTTCTAGTTTCCAGCTTCCCGACTCCCGATGGCGGTGGACGGGAGACCGTGGTGAACCAAGCGGCTAATTTGCATGAGTGCCCCCCCCCCCCCAGCGGGCGCCGTTTCTCAGCGAACGCACCGCAAAGCTTCTGCATGGATTTCTCCGAGTAGGTCTCCCGGTCACAGCCTTTCCCAATGTGGCTCGTCTGCAGCTCCACAGTGGTCCGCACCGAGGACAGCGGCCCCTCACATGTCTCCAGGTGCATCTTGGGAAAGAGCTGCTTGCTGCCAGTTCCTGGCTCATAATCCACCCGCTTGCTCCAACCTGAGGGGGGGGGGGGGGGGGTAAAGAGACAGACGTAATTAACATCTGGTGATTAACCCGCTCTGTCACGCATCCAGCAAAGCCTGGTGGAGCAAGAGAAACGGACACAGAGATGCAGCAGGGACCCACAGAACTACTCAATCGAGTCCCACTTGAGCAGAGCCCTGAGCGAAAGCCCCGCCTCCTTTGGTGGACAGGTGCCATGCTTTCATATCAGAAGCAGAGCCCGGAAAGCGGGAGGTAGCAGGAAAGACGCGACTGCCTGGGCCGGACATGCCATCGCATTATCGATCACGCCGCTTCTTCCGGGGCCGTGCGTTACACAGGTGCTGCCGACTGCCATTTTGTGTAGGTAAGCAGAGAGTCGCTTTGGACGAAACAGTCAGCAGGAAACGTGAGAACACAGTGCACACCTAAACGCAGCAGAAATGCAGCACAAACACACACCTGGACGAGCGCTCTGGCTTTGGCTTTGCATTATTTTTAGACCTGAGTCACATGCAGGGCAGTCATGTAGACATAATGAGGACAGTGTGTGAGAACGAATACAACCAGCCCGCTCTGTACCCGCAATAACCCCCCTGGCCAGCTCCTTTACACAGAGGCATCATGTGGGCACTGGGGCTCAGATGATCGGATCATTTGCCCAATGGGGGTGCACACTGACCGAAGGCGATACAGCGAGCGTTTGACATGTAATGGCAATTTTTGAAACTCCCTCCATCTCCACCTCTGTTTCTCAGTTCTCCATGTCCTGACAGAAGGATTGAAGACCTTGGTGATCTGCTGCGTCCATCTTCAAGTGAACAGCTGCAGAGGTGCCCCTGCTCTGCAGTCTTCACCCCAAGTGAATACACTGTATTACCAAAAGTATTGTGACACCCCTCCAAATCATTGAATTCAGGCGTTACAATCACTGTCATAGTCACAGTGTATAAAATCAAGCACCTTGGCATGCAGACTGCTTCTACAAACATTTGCGAAAGAATGGGTCACTCTCAGGAGCTCAGTGAATTCAAGTGTGGTACCGTGATAAGATGCCACCTGTGCAATAAGTCCATTTGTGAAATTTCCTCACTGCTAAATATTCCACAGTCAGCTGTTAGTGGTATCATAACAAAGTGGAAGCAATTGGGAACAACAGCAACTCAGCCAAAAGTGGGAGGCCATGTAAAATCACAGAGCGGGGACAACGCATGCTGAGGCACACAGTGTGCAGAAGTCGGCAACTGTCTGCAGAGTCAATAGCTACAGACCTCCAAACTTCGTGTGGCCTTCAGATTAGCTCAAGAACAGTGTGTAGAGAACGTCATGGAATGGGCTTCCATGGCCGAGCAGCTGCATCCAAGCCTTACATCACCAAGTGCAATGCAAAGTTTCAGAATCAGTAGCGTAAAACACGCCGCCAATGAACTCTAGAGCAGTGGAGACGTGTTCAATGGAGTAACAAATCATCTGGCATTCTGAAGGACGAATCTAGGTTTGGCGGTTGCCAGGAGAACGGTACTTGCCCGACTGCTTTGTGCCAAGTGTAAAGTTTGGTGGAGGAGGGATTATGGTGTGGGGCTGTTTTTAAGTTTAGCGCCTTAGTTCCAGGGAAAGGAACTCTTAATGCTGCAGCATTCAAAGCCATTTTGGACAATTTCATGCTCCCAACTTTGTGGGAACAATGTAAGGATGGCCCCTTCCTGTTTCAACATGACTGCGCACCAGTGCGCAAATCAAGTTCCATAAGAACATGGATGAGCGAGTCTGGTGTGGAGGAACTTGACTGGCCTGCACATAGCCCTGACCTCAACCCAATACAACACCTTTGGGATGAATTAGACCAAGGACTGTGAGCCAGGCCTTCTCGTCCAACATCAGTGTCTGCCCTCCTAAATGCTCTCCTGGAAGAATGGTCAGAAATCCCCATAAACACAATCCTAAATCTTGTGAACAGCCTTCCCAGAAGAGTTGAAGCTGTTATAGCTACAAAGCTTGGGCCAACTTCATATTAAAGCCTATGTATTAAGAATGGGATGTCAGGAAAGTTCAGGTGTGTACAAAGGCAGGTGTCTCAGTACTTTTGGTAATATAGTGTATAATAGACACTATGCTATAGAGCTTTCACAATTACTCGATTCAACTCTATTATTTAAAAGCATCGATTTCTCGATTTCATCTCGATTTCTTGGCAATATGGCAGAAGGAAAATGCCGCATAGCAGATAGGATCCAAATAAAGAGTGAAAGGATCGATTGTGTGGAAGCACTAAACATTCATAGTGAATGAGGATGCAGCTGTTTGTCAGTATTGTAAAGCAGAACTTAAATATCACCACAGCACAGACACAATGCAAAAAAACATCTTAAAAAGGGTTTATTGGTTTTGATGGACTCACCTAATAATGCGGGGCTAGCTATTAATACCTGCCATTTAGACTCTTGGAGTAGCCCTGTCTGTCTTTCTCATTACTTTGTCCTAAATTATTTTGCTTATTATGATTCGCGAATGTCAAAATAATCACTGCGAAAATGAAGGTTAGCCCGTCGCTTAGCTGCATCACTTTACATAATGTGGTACATGTAATCATACACTGTAAGAATCTTAGGTCTGAACGATACTGAAAAAAGTTAACCTTGTGAAGTTCTTGTGATATTTAGGAGAAAATTATCTATATAGCCAAATAGAACATATAATCTACCAACAGCGTCTGTCCAGTAAGTTGGTGGTGTTGCTGTCAGTTGTGCCAACGTTTCGACTCCGGTTTCCTTTCGCTGACCAAAAACATGCAACTTAAGTTAGGTTGAGTGTCTTAAACTGACCGTATATGTTACTGAGTGCGCACCCTGTAATGGCTGGTTTGTTCCTGCCTCATGCCAATTGCAATGTTGATATTATATTATATTATATTATATTATATTATATTATATTATATTTTATATGAACAATTACTCGATTAATCGTCCGATTAATCGGTAGATTACTCTGCAGTTATAGGTATAATGGATAGTGACAGCCCATCTAAGCTAAGAACTGGCCTGATTCTGCCATAGTATTGATGGCGCTAATTGATATTGTGCCTTTTGTGCAGGTGTCTGTCTGCTTGCAGCCTGTGTGCTGTGCTGCATGTGACACTGCTTGTGTCCAGGCAGGAAATGTGTTATGAAAGCTCTGCGTTCCAGGAGAAGGTCAGGCTATTGTGGGAGATCCCGATGCTCTGTGGCTATGACTAATTATTTCATTCCTTTGAGATCAGAGGTAGATTCCCCTCCCCCCACCCCTGCTGTGTTTTCTAGTAGATCTGGGCACTGAGCAGGGCTATAGCTTTAATGCCACCACGCTCAAGGTCACATATGTCAAGGGCTGTCCTTGGTCTTGTCCTCACTTCACCTGGTCCATATTGGGACCCATTGCATTATGGGAAGAGACCTTGATGGACAAACCATGAGAGCACAACAGAGTGTTGGATTGGGTCACATGCGCATCACAAATCAATCTTAGTGGGAAATCAGCTCCCCCAAACTATGGGGTTAGTAAATCTGTAAATCTCCCTCTGATATAATGGAAACAGCAGCCTTTGTGGTTGTTCTTTTTTTAATTCACACGCATGCAACTTTTGGCCTTTTGTAACAGGATGTGGGGGATTCTCAGGCATCCTGGCATTTCGGGGGCGATCTCAGCCTTTAGGGGGCGACTCTCTACAGTCAGAGAGTCGGGGGCTGGACAGGGAGGGAATGAGCTTATTCATAGAAGGGAGTCGATGGGCTGTATCAGGCCCAAAGATCTGAACGAGACCTGAGGAATGGCTGGAGGAAGTGAAGATTTCTCCAGGCGGAACACGGCGGCCCGGGGCAGTCCTAACGGAGGAAAACTGATTTCACTCCTTTCTTTTAATTTCACCTCCCCCCTTATCTGAAATTACTTCATTGCTGATCAGTTCTTCCGATCAAAACGGTTTTTTACGGAGCTCCCCGGAAAGCGGGCAAGAAGGAATCGGCCGCCCCCTGATTCGGGAGAGGTAAGTCGCCGGTGAACGGGGGCTCTGGCTCACGCTACACATTTCGGGCCAAACATTAACCCCCCTCCCCCCTGAGGTGGACTCATATTTACTGCAGGGGTCACCTGATGGTTTGTGCACAGCCGATATGAAGCAACGTCACTCCGACCCTGACTCTGATCGCCGGTTTTTGGGGGCCTTAAATGAAAGTGGTGCTGGGGGAGAGAGCCCGGATTAAGTATGTCATTCCCCAGGGGTCAGCGGGACCCGGAGCCAAGCTTTAGTGGAAACAAGTGATCCGACACCAGTGTGAGGAGAGGAGAGACGGGATGGAGAGTGCGGTGTGAGTGTGACTGGGGGTGGGGATCAGAGAGGAGGAGGGCCCCCTGGCCGTGTGCAGAGGGTCCGCCAACACACATTGGCGCGTTTCCGCTGCATAAAAAGCTGGAGAAGCGGGGGGGAATCCTTCAAGGGGCGCCCCCCAACCACCAAGCTCAGAGTCCCTCCTAGACCAAGGCTGGCCACTTCACATTTCATTGCCATTTACACCCCCTGTCTGTTTGGGGAGCAGGGGGGAACTGTCCTTTGCAGGGAGGATAAATCCCCCAGTCACTCACTCCGTATTTAAAGACACGTCTAAATCCCCTTTAAAAAAACATACAGCAGTGAAGGGGGGGGCTTCAAAAGGCAGAATCGGGGGGGGGGGCATGAAGCTCGACTGTGTCTCTCCTCACTCCCCCTCAGATTTCTTTGTTTCACTAAAGGCCCTCTCCCTGCCGCCCTTGCTGTGTGCGTGTTCCTTCTGTCTGAAAGCCCCCCCTGAGCTCCTTCCACAAAGGCCCTTAAAAGCTTAAATCTCTTTGGAAAGCTGGAAGGCGTCGGACTCGCGCTGATAACGAGCCGGTCAAGTGCATCCAGAATGTTCTTTTCCCACTTGGAAATGGTGAAGAGGCTCGGGATGCGGGAAGTGTGAACAGCATCGGACCCTCCGCTGCGCCAAGGGCTGACTGGCGAGGGGGGGACCAGGGCCGGAACGTACCCCGTAAGCCCCCAGGAAATGAGGATTTTCTGCTGCTGGCAGCCAGATTTCTCATGGTAATTAGAGGACTTTTCCCGCCGAACACACATCACGCCACGGCCATAATTTGGAGACGAAGGGTGTTTTGGATCCGTAAAGGTCACCGTGCCCCAGTGCGCTGGGATGGGTGGGAAACGGGGGAGACAGCACGCTGCACCCTGGGTCCTCACTTTTACAGCTCTCTCTCTGTTTGATCAAGTGCAACCATGAATCATATCCATCCTGAAACATAGCCAAATTTAAAATGCTGCAAATGTCACACGGGAATTACTGTAGCAACTATGAAAACTACCCACAAAGCCCCACCCATCCTGCCCCGTTGGCATACGGAAGTGGCATTATCTGAACTATTCATTGCCTGAGTGGGGGTGGGTTTGGGGGCGGGGTATCACTCACCCTGCCAGCCTGGTTTGCAGACGGGCTTGACGTCGATATGCACGAGCGCACTCTCTTCTGCCCTCTGCTGGCCACAGTCGATCGCTGTCACCAGGATGCGGTACTGCCCCTGACGGTCGTAACTCAGCTTCTCCGTGTTCCGAATATTTCCTAGGGGTAGCAGAGCACATGAAGCCATCAAGATGGGTGGTTGGCAGCCAGAGAACCGCACCTGGATTACCTCACAGAGTGGCAGGAATCAGGCATGGATTGATCTGACTTGGCTGCGGGGTGGGGGCAGCTAGAGCTGTAATTTAACAAGAAAGGGGTGAGGCCTGCTGAGTTTATGGGTGGAGTTTTAACAACCAGCCTGCCCAAAGGGGCTACAGAGCTCTCTCGAACCCAGGGCCACCTAGCCACTTCTGAGTGTCTGAGCCTCATCCTCATGGCTGATGCAGTGTCCCCTTGTCACGGTGTCCGTGCAGTGCATGAAAGTGGCAGCATTGCCGGTGGACGCGAAAGGCTTTGGCGAAAGTCTGCAGATGGTCCTGAGTAATGCAAGCGGGGGTGTGAACAAGGCTCCCTCCCTCTCTCTCTGCATTTGAACATGCCATGGATGCAACCATGATAGGTGAACAGCAGCACTGTGGTAAAGATCTTTACGGGCCACCAGCCAAATGGATACATCGCATTTAAAGGCCGGGGGGGGGCCTATTCTGTGATATGTGGGAAACCCCTTTACGAGACAGTGTCCCCCCACCAGGATCTGACAGATAGCTGTGTTCCATTTACCGTGGAGTTCAGAAGTCGAAGCTGGGAATGACATCGCACACAAGTTAACCACATTCCAGTACAAGAAGTCAGGAGACCATTTAGGAAAGTCAGTTTTTGTCCAAGTGTGAGTTTGCACCAACACCACCGATTTCATGACACACAAATAACATGAGTGTAAATAACAGTATATATCCACAGCTTTCATTTAATCCACAGCTATATTTTATTCTGAGATCAGGGTGCGGGTTGCCTCTGACTTTACAAGTCGGAATTCCGACTTCAGGGGGCGTTCCAGTTGAAATTTCCAACTAGGAACTTAGGAATGTAACAACAGAGCCCTCTTCCCAGCCTTCCGGGGTGACAAAGGGATGAACCACAGCCAAGGAAGCCTGATCGACAGCCCCGC
>JAABNX020000042.1:18773594-18785020 GCA_015163995.2 Mormyrus lacerda
AGGGAGCCTTGCTTTTGTTAATCAGCTCCTAGGTTGATTGTGGCATAAAGGCATGGGGAGGGCTGGCTTAGATTTGAATCAGCCTTGTCTTTCTTGCAGGGGGTGAGGGCTCTTCAGAAGATCCCACCCTCATGCTGGGGGTGTGTTTGAGGCTGACTGGGCAGCATCATTACTGCTGACATTGTCAGCACAGCGCCCTCCGTCAGACGGACGGAAGGCCCCGTCATGCAGAATTCCGCGCCTGTAAGCGATTGCTGCATCTGGCCCAGGTGCCTTTCTACAATTCCTGCGTGAGAAGCTTTGCTGCCAGTACATATGCAGGTTTCCACGACCTGAGCACATCCGCTGATGCACAATATATACCTACGCTGCATAAAGTAGGTCTTTCTCCTGGTTTCGAATGCATGTTATGGCGCTAGGATCGTATTTGTCAGGAATGCCGCATGATCGGCAGGGAGTACACGGAGAGAAGATGACCTTTGACCTCTGTGAACCTCTATGGCCTCTATGACGCACGAATTAGCATATAAAGGTTAAAATGCACGATAATTTCTTGTCATATCGGCACGAATGCACATAAAATACGTACCCATTCACGCTGGTGCAATAGATTGTCGCACGTACCTCTTTAAAGGTGAATCGGTACTTGCGTACCAGTTATATTATCGGATTTGGGTGATGTCCTACATAAACACCCTGCACCTTACAGCAACTGTTTATGCACAGTTACATTCAGCAGCAAGCATAGGTCTAATCTGATGTCACTTTGGATAAAAGCTTTGGCGTGACGAAGGCAAAAGTAACGGTGATATACAAAGTACATGTTGGTTTGCATAAAGCAGATTTAGCGCTGGACTGGATTCAGATTTTATCGGGTACACTGAGCAGAAGTCTCCAGCCTGTAGATTCTGCTACGAGCATGATTTAAATGATCATAACGGAGGGTAACACGTGGTAACATTGGATTTTTAAATGGTGCCACTGAATGAAAAGTTCAGATTTTATGACCATGGGGACGGAAATGTCAGTCGAGTGTGTCTGTGATATCTCAGGGTCCATGATACGGTTCTGGTCCTGAGTGGCTGTGAGCTTCTCCTGTCAGGAGCAAAGAGGGGATTCGGTTTCCATGGAAATGAGGAGTCACATGTGTACCAGCCGGTCAGTACGCCACCTCATCACAGTGACGTGAATCCACCTTACCGGTGCACCCTCACTTAATCGCACGAGGATGAACGCATGCTTAAATGAACAGGGACAGATGGGTGAATAGAAACACAAATCGGCTGCTCTGTCACCATTTCAGATGAATCTCAGGTTTATAAAAACGCAGTTTCACCCAGTGCCGCAATATCCAGCTTAAATACCGAGAACATAATTAAAAAGATAACAAGAGAAAAAAACTGCTTCTTTTGTTACTTCAAAAGGCTACGAAAATGCCTCCCTTGCCAGAAATCTCCTTCAGCTTAATGAACACACGGTATTTGCGAAGATCGCCTTGTTAAATCTCTTCTCACCTGCTGTGTTTTATATCACCATCCCTACGTTACGCCTGATGCGTAAGCAAACCTTGGCCTCCAGAGCAGGGCCGGTCACCCACACGCACAGCGGCTTTTGGAGAAGTAGAATATAAGGACTCACATCCCATAATGATCAGAGGAAGGCACATGATGTGGGGTAATAATATGCTCGACGTGTGACCGCTGACAGCGGGTGGGGTGTGTCTCAGAATGCTGTGTCCTATCAGGTGGTCGTGGGTTCAAATCCCACTGTTGTCAGGGTGATTTTACTGCTGAGCCCTTGAATAAGGCTCCTAACCTCTATTGCTCCAGGAACTGGCTGGCCCTGTGTCTCTCGCTAAAAATATACGTCTCTGGATAAAAGCGTCGGCTAAATAGAATGTAAATGACAGAGGCTGAATCACAGCTGATTTGTGTTCCTGACTGCTTTATGGAAGAACCTATCAGTTGATATTTAAGTGAAGGGAAACTCCAGGCTGGGGCTGCACACTGCTGATTTCTTTTTGTTCGACATCATGGTCTGCTGCTGCCACACCTGGGACACTGTGTACTTGGGGTTGGGGGGGTGTTCGAGATGGGGGTCGGTCCCATTTCAGCGCCACCCGGCACACTTTGATCCCCTGATTCCCTGCTGACAGTTCATTCATTTGATGTCGCTGGTCTTTTTTATTAATATTTACTGGAAATATTTTAATGTGCTCTTGATAAACGGACTCCATAAAATCATGCGTGATGTCTTTATATAAATACATAAACATTAAAAAAACAATAGCGGCTGCAAATTCCTGCCTGATACTGTTATTCTCTGTGCAGGGCGCTATAAAGTAGGCTCACAGCTCATGCATCATGTATCATTTTTTAATAAAGGCCTTATGTGGCCCCTCCGCCTGAAATACGGTCATTGAGACGTAGCTTTTACAGAATTACTAATCAGCCGCCTGGGGTGCTGAAGGCGCAGAGATAGGCCGAAGTGTGTGCAGAGTGCATTTTAAAACAGCTTTAAAATGGCTGACAGTTTGTCTAAGATTGTTTGGGGACTAAACAATGACGTGTGTGGTGAGCTGGCATAGGGCTCAGTAGCGACGCAGTGGTAAAGCTCTCGGTTAATGGGAAGCAGCTGGCTCCCGTTGGACTAATCAAGCTGTTACACTTTAAATGCAACCGGGGTGAGATGCGAGCTGAACGGAGGTGGAGCGTCGCCGCTGCTCCTGAAGTTAGGTGGGTGTGAGCATTTAATTTTTAAGGACTTTTGAGTTTGGCTGTTTAAGGTTCAACTTCACTGCTGTCTTCAGTTTGAGTCCTTTTTCCTTTTGTTAAATCCTTTTCCTACAAACCTTTGCAGCAGAACCTATGATGCTCTGGGATTCGTCGCATCGAGTCCGCTTTAGTTACCCAGCCATAGCTGCTAAACCTGCAGAACCGGGACCGAATGTGCTCCAGGGCACCCTGGCTGCTGGGTGGTGCTTAAACAAATGCTTTAGGTACCTGTGGGGCTCCAGCATGTGAGTCCGGGCCAAAGTACATGGGCGTGAGCTCTATTCACGTGGGGGGGATATTGTAGTGCCCGGGAGCCTCAACAAGGGCCAATCGGAAGATCAGCTTTCGGCTCCCCCCCCCCAGGGGTGGACCTGCTATGGAAGCGGTATGTATGCAGGACCAAATGCAGGAAAATGCTATTTGATCACTTCTGACTGCGAAATGCTGTTGGTCACTATTTCATACGTTGTTCAGGGCATTTTCCAACAAAGGTGCTTTATTTCTAGCGAACGATGTTCCGAAATCGATTGTGCTTTTCTTTTCAGGCCTGACTGCCTGATTTGACCTATGATAATTTAGCTTATCGTGGCTTTTGGGAAGGTGACCTTTCTGGGAAGGTCCTGGGGTGTGATAAGAGCCGGGCTGAGCTGCCATCCTCAAACAAAGAGCAGATTTGTCTGGCAACAAGACCGGGATGGTGGCCCTTCTGGGGGGGTGGGGTGCCCTGGGGCAGGGAAAGTGCCTGGGGAGGCGAACCTGAGCCTGATGCCTTGGGGCAAACGCTGAAGCCGCCAGAGTATGAAAAAGACACATTTATAAATGTTTTTCTGCCGAGTTTAAAAAAAGCATGTGTTTTTTTTTTGTTGTCGATGTTCAGCTGTCTTGTCCTGTTAGCAGCTTCTAAACGACTACGGCAGGAAAGCAAAGATCTTCACGCGTCCAAAACTAAAAGCCATTGAAGGGACAGTTTGCCTTCTTAGTTTGGGGGGAGGGGTCTCACTTTCTTGCTCCCCACTGGATGCCCCAGTCGATGGGGTTGGTTTCTTGGGGGGGAGGGGAGGTGATTACAGGTTGGGTTCACTCCAAGCACCAAGTGGTCAGGGGGTGGGCTGATACCAGTGGAGGCCTGCTTCAAATGCTGGGTGGTCCAGTGGGGGGGTGCTTTTATATTGTGACAGAGACCTCAGTAGTGCCATGGGGGGGGGCAACACTGACCTCAGCACCAGTGACTTCCACCCGCATCTCGCAATAATTAAAGCAGGAAGCTGCCAGTTTGACGTGACATAATTTTGTGTCCCCACGAGGGACCAGAGCATCGCGGAATCACATCAGCCATAGTCCACGGGCATACCTGCTGCTTCGGTAATGCTTCATTTATGGAAAAATCTGGATGAGATTAAGCTTTGATAGATACGGTCAGCTCAGAATACAGTGTCTCGATGAACAGAAACGGGGCTGCGGTTTGCTGTGAGATGGGTGGACATGATGGGCTTTGTCTGCAGGGTGAGTCTCCCTCCACTCGGACTCCCACCTCGTCAGCGAGGCCATGAAAACTGCCCCCCATCTGCTCTCTCTCTCTTTCTCTCTTTTTGCTTTGAACCTTTTACACCTTCTTGCCTCTTATCTAACGCTGCCCTGCCGCTTCTCTGCTTCTGAGGCCGAAATGACAGAGAACACGGGACGACGTGTTTCAAGGCGAGCTGCAGCCCTCCCTCCTCGCCAGGCGGAGGGGGGAGGAGTTTGCAAAGCTTTCGCCTTCGACAGAGAATGTTAAACAGGGTCGGCCTGACCCCGGGCCCCCCCCCCCCCCCGACATTCCCATCCCTGCCTTCAGCATTCACACCCTCAGCCGCAAACAAGTGTCACACAGCAAGGTGACATCACACGTCCCCCAACCATCTGAAATGTACGGCTGTCTTTTCAAACTCACCGTCGTGAGTATGTGGCGTGACGGGGGGGGGGCTTAACATTCTCAATTTGCTACTTTCTAAAAGTGACAGCAGGCTGCTTCCCAGTGCCTGAATATTTCATATGGGCCTATTAGGATCTGGACCAATCAAAGCTCTTTGAATTAATAATGAAGGGCAGGAAAGTCCATTTACTTTCATTTGACTGTGGAGGGAAGGCGGGTGACATTAAAGTTTCAGCAAACCTAATTACATTTCCTACCCCTGACCCCCTTTCAGATGCAGCCTGGCAGTTTATGCTTTTTTTGGGGAGGGATCCACTTTCCCCACTAAACCTCCATTCCGGAAAGATCCCAGGTTTTATCGTTCGCCCCGACCCCCTACCTGCATTGAGCCATGCCCTAAATATATAATTGTTTGTTGCCGCTGAGCGGGTGACATCGGCAGATGTCCGGGGCCATCCCAAAACCTCGCTGCGACCCTGCACGGCAATAAGACGGGCCCCCCTACTGCACTGTGGCCCCCACGTGGAGACCAAGGTGACTCAGGCCTCCAGGCTCGCCCCACTCCTATCAAGTGCACACTAGACCTTGGATTAGTGTGGAAGTCGGAGGCAATGGCACAGCCTACGAAAGAGCAGATTTACCTGTACAGTCACACAGAGACAGAAAGTGAGGAAGGGTACCAGAAGGCTATGATCAGCATTAGCAAGTTTGCAGTCTGCAGTATATACACACCAGAGTATTGTCACACTCTGTTCAGCTGAAGTGGTCGGGCTGTTGTCCTTAATTTTTCTCTGTCTCTAGGAGAAATAGTCTGTAGAAAAATGTGGCATCTGTGACAAAAAGCACTGTCTGTGAAAAAGCGTGTTGTCTGTGGAAAAAATACACTGTATGTGGAAAAGCGCAATTTCCATGATGAAGTGTGCCATCTGTGAAAGAGAACACCATCTGTGAAAGAGACTGCTGTCTGTGAAAAAGAGAGCCATCTGTGAGAAAGTGGGTTGATCGTGAAAAAGCATGCCATCCATTAAAAAAAAGTATCATCTGTGAAAAAGCGTATCATCCATGACACAGCATGCTGTCCAAGAAAAAGCATGTCGATCTTGAAAAAGCACACCATCTGTGAAAAGCACTTCATCTGTGAAAAAGCTCATTGTCTCTGTGAAAAAAATGCAAGCCGTCTGTGACAAAGGGCATCGTGTGCATCGTCCATGAAAAATATGCTGTCCTTGAAATACCGCATGAAAACACCATCCATGAAATCATTTGTGAAAAAGCACATTGTTAGTGAAAAACGTGCCATCTGTAACAAAGTGTGTTGTCCATGAAAAAGCATGCTGTCCGTGAAAAACCACACTACTGTATATATTCAAAATGAAAAAATGAATCAGTGAAAGATAATTCTGTCTGTGAAAGAGAACGCCATGTGTGAAAGAGAACGCCATCCATGACGAAGTGTGTCATCAGTGAAAGAGAATACCTCTGTGAAAAAGCACATCATTCTTGAAAGTATTGTCTGTGACAAAGCTTGTCAATTGTGAAAAAGTACGCAATCCTTGAAAAATGCACATTGTCTGTGAAAAAGTGCATTGTCCATTTGTCCATGGAAAAGTGTTATCTGTGACAAAGCACATCATTCGTGAAAAAGCATGCTGTCCATAAAAAACCGCGATGTCTGTGAAAAGGAGCATCTTCCCTGAAAAAGTGCATTGTCCATGACGAAGCATGTTGTACAAAAAAAAAAAAAATGGCGTCTGTGACCAAGTGCGTTGTCCATGAAAAAGCACACATCTGTGACAAAGTGCGCCTTCGGTTACAAAATGCGCCATCTGAGAAAAAGCACGCTGTTGATGAAAAAGCACATTGTCCATAACAAACCGTGCTGTCTGTGAAAAAGCACACCATCTGCAAAAACGCACGCCACGCAAGACAAACCGTGCCATCCATAAAAAAGTGCACTGTTCTTGACAAAGCACATTGTCCCTAGCAAAGCACACTGTCTGTGCCAGTGAGGGAGCAGTGGACTTTCAGGTTTCCTACCAAAAAAACACAGAATCCACATTTGCTGCCATGCAGGTCACAATATGCAGACCCAGGAGGGGCGATTCTGTGGGAAACAGGAAGGGGGGCGCTATTTGAGCAGCTCGGGGCCCTGAGCGTTGTTCGTCACTCACGCACAACGTGGGCGTTTAGAGAATACACGCATCGGAAAAAACAAATGGCAAATTGACAGACTAATTTTTCCTTCTTTTGAAGAAACTGCCTCCTCATTCTTTGTCAAACTACATCCAGGCTACTATTAACTCCATAACGAGAGTCGGACGAAAGGCCTGAAGTGTGGCGATGACAGCAGAGGGGTGTCGCGGTACAGAATTCCCCCATCCATCCTTCCATCCTGCGCCCTGGAATCGCAACAATAACTAATGCCTTTCTGACAGAAATTTAATGAATGCTTCCCTAATATTATTGCTGCATTCAGCTGACGGATTAATTCAATTGCCGTGAAAATGGATGAACACAAAGAAAGAATCGTTAAAATTCTTCAGTGACAGAAGAACACAGAGGCTGCTTCTGCTTTGATAGTACACACGCGTGTCAGTAAAACATGGGATGTGAGTTTAAAGGTCTTCTGTGTGATCTAATTCGCCCCACATCCCTTTATATATTTCACAGAAACCCCCCTAACGGCCACCTACCATTGTAGGGAAATGTTTTAAGGATGGTCCTGTTCCATGACGGCTCTGCAAATACTCAGGGCCACACAGAAGCTGAGCATCCAGTATGTGAGCTGAGGAGATGGACTCCAGTCTCATGGTTCCTCTCCGTCACCCTCTGGCTGCACCGCTCCCCCCCCCCAAAGCACTGAACAGTAGACCCTAAAACTGAAGGCCGATGCCACACTGCTTGGGATATGGCTATGACCTCAGACAGCTGTACCGGTTTGAGTCGATGGCTTGGTACCTGCCAAACTGAATTTGGAGCAAGGGGTGAAAACAGCAGTTAATGCAGCCCCCGGGGCCCAGTCCTGCCAGGGTTCAAACCCCTGAATATTTATGTGCCCACACTGCAGGACCTGTCTGCCTACCTGCACCAATCAGGCAAGAAACGGTAGTAAAAATCCCCCAAAGCCAGGTAAATAAGACGCCGGCAGTGGTAATCTGCTTGACTGGCTCCCTTTTGATGTGACATCTATCCCCTAGCTGGGGCTGTTGCTTGTGCTAATCTTGTTAGCCTTGTCGCTGTCACACATAATGACATGTCCCACATGGGGCACTGACCCGCACTCCTCATCTCTCTGGCTCAGACTTAATGCTGGATGGGGGGGCGGAGGCGGGGGGCGCTGTGCTCCTGGCAGGATCTGGGCTGTCTGAGAGCTGCTGACTTGGAACGATGCCACCCCCCCCCCGCCCACCGAAGTTAATGCATTCAGGCCCCAGTAATGGACTGTTTCCCGCAGCTGTCTGAAAAGGCAGGGTCCAGTCTCTGACACAGACATACCTGCCCATCACTACACACATAATGCAGCATGGGGGGGGGGGCACTGAAAAAGCCAGCTTCCATGATTCCTGTCACCGTCATTTTCTCCCTTTCATGTGGGTGGCCATTTCTGTCAGTCAGTGCTGGCGGGGCAGCGACCAAAACGATATAAAACTCAGACGGACCCAGCTGTCCGCCGGAGAATTCAGAGGAGGCCCTGGACAGGTCCTGTTTAGGAGCCTCTAACACGGACTTGAACCTGGTACAGTGAAAAGCAGTCTGGACCGGTCCAGGTTTGTTGTTTGTGGTTTCAGTGGTGGTAAATGCTACAGCTGGGCTGGACATCATCTTCAAAGTAGAAGAGAAATTTCACATATGACAGAATGTTCTGTGAAACTGGATATTTTCTTACGGTATTTCAAGCGAGATTCCCATTGATGTGGCTACATCACAATGGCATTCCTCCTATGCCACACTTTTACCACAATTTAAGGATTATTAATTCTGAGACAGCTGTGGAAATGGCCCTGCTGAGATTATTCAAGCCCTCCGCCGGCGCCTCCTCGATTCGTCTCTTGCACCATTTGTTGACGTTGGCCCGGCACGTGCCGGCAGTCTGTTTCCCGTCTGTGCGAAACTCGCAGCGAGTCAGCTAATCCATTTAACTTTTGTCTGTGTGATAATGGTTTTCCGAGGAACACACTTTTGTGTTTGCCATCAATGAGCTCAGAAAACGGGAAAAAAAGTACTCTAGTGGGAAATAATCCCTGTTATATTTCAGCGAGTGTCGCGATCCACTGCGATTCCTAAAGTCAACAGTGGGAAATGTTAATCAATATTTTCCTTTCCCCAGGGTAAGGAGAAAAGCCTTGGGGTTATGAAATTCCCATCACGTTTGCCGCGTGACAGGAGGTTATTTCGCTGCCTGTCACAGGGATGGACCTTTCCAGAGACAAGAGTATACAAACGAATTGCTGGAACATGTCCACTCCCCCTCGACAGCAGCGAATTGCACAGCCTTCCTGTCTCACTATGAGCTGTTAGCGCGCCCTGTCGACGCCTCGCTAGCGCCCACCGAAGACAGACAGCATAATTAAATACAGAACAAACACACAGCCGGACACCTCTCGACGTATCTACGACAGAATCGCTCGCGGCAGCAAGAGGGATGGGTTTCGCCGACGTGGAGGTGAGCAGAGACCTCGCAGGAAGCGTGGCCCAACACTGCCAATTGCATATTGTTGTGGTGCTCCGAATCTGGCTTTTTGCCGCTTAATTGCGGGTGATTACCGTCAAGTTGATTATTCAGATTTCCATTCTCGGAGTACAATTAAAGCCTGACAGCAGAGTAGCTCTCATTACCCTCTGGCGAAACTGGCATCGATTCGCCAGCGTGAAAAAAACATGCGGCCGGGAGACAAAGCGTGTGGGAGGTTATGTGACCCTCCCCGTCGCTGCAACGCGGCACGTGGACTCGCTGATGGCGGTAATCTCGCTCACCTTCCCATATTTACCAGCTTTCATCACGTGGCTCCTTGTCTCCTCTGCTTTCAGAGGAACATACAACACAATTCCATTTGGGGGTCCACAGGCAGGAGGTCTCAGGCAGAAGACCTCAAAATCACACACTCAATCCTGGGGGCAGCAGGAGCCTCACATCTACAATCATCTCCTGAATAATGTGGCAGTGAGCTTGTGCAACAGGATCCATTTTGAATGAACCAGATACTTTTACTCAATTCTACAAAGGCAGAAAACACGCAGCGGACCAGCGACACTCACCAGGGAAATAACCATCATCCACTCTGGGATTTCCCGCCCATGCAGAGCGACTCTCTCATCCAATCAGTGGCCGACCCCCGTGACACACACCAGCCAATCAGCAGTCTCCATAAGGATGCTGACTTATGCACCTCGACTGGGATGTCATTTTCAGCGAGCTCGCCCCTCACAGAAGCACAGGCTGGGCACAAGCTGCGGGTCGACACTGCTCATTCTCCCGAATGCTCTCGGGACGGAAGACAGTGTGTCACCTGGCGGGATGATGGCGGCGATAATGGCGGCTTTCCATCCCTGAAAAGATGCCAGCTTCACAAATCAGTGGCACCAAGGTGTCCCATCGACAGCAGTCTTTCGTACCCTGGTGCATGAGACTCAACAAGGGGCCTGACCCTCAGCTCAAATCGACTGTCAGACATGCTCGATTGAGGCGCTGGTCCAAAGACAGTTAAACTGAGCACAGAAGCCAAAGATTTCCTTCAGCTAAGGCCAAACAAATTGTAGGGAAAAAGGAATAATTGTAAATAAATAATTGTACATCATACAGTGCTAATTTGTTTTCAATTAATCAGTGATTACTCCTGATGTTGTTGAATGGCTGACTGATTAATCTCAGCAAATTAAATCAGTGAACATGCTTTGTGCTGTCTCACAAATGCAGGGGAAGTTTTGTTAGCTTGGAGATGGCAGTTTTTTCCAGATCAGTTAACGTCATTGAAATGTACAGCAGGTTCTCAAGTAACTTGTTCTGTCAGATGATGTGAGAGGTGCAATTAACATCTCAATCGGGCCTGATTAGTTAAGGGCTCCACCGGTCCAAAAAGTGACGCACATGACTTGGCGGAATATATAAAAGTCTGACGCTGAAGGCCCGGAACAGAGCTTTGCGAGGGCAGCGGGGAGACCCAGATGTCAAAGCAGGCATTCAGATACACACTATGTTAGGCTATATTAGGCTGACCCAGCCGGTCAGACCCGCCTTGTGACAGTGTGCTGTCACTTTTGCGCTTCCCGATAGCTTTAACAAGTCTGCCCCTTCTCCGCTGGCCTCTCATTAACAAGCGATTTTCAGCAACAGAACCAGCACTGATCGAATGATTATCTGTAATCTGTAAACATTGGACGCCGCAGACTGAAAATTCCCGCAAGGTGGCTGAAGGCTGGAGCGTCCACGCAAGGCGCCGACAGTCGCCCCACATCGGAAATCGCCACGTCCACATGAGTTGAACGCATGGCTGTGCTCCGTGTGTAAGTACTGTACCAGCTTCCCTACGGACCGACACCCCTTATTCTAGGGCCCTAATCCATCGGGGGTGTTCCCAGGAGCACCTCCAGGCACCGTCCCACCCAGCCCCACCCACACTTCAGACGTGGCGATCATTCTTACGCGTGTAGCGCTTATCTAACGGCACACTTAGGTGTTGGGCCGTGTCTCGTGGAGCTGTTCGCCGATAGCCTATGCTGTGGTTTGGGGGGGGGGGGGGGGG
>JAABNX020000042.1:18838129-18852096 GCA_015163995.2 Mormyrus lacerda
TTTTCACATGTCCATCTGTATGTATACATTTAGAGCACATCCAGTTACTGTGGATCTCTCGCCTTGCTTTCTTCCGATTTCTGTGCACAGAAATAAGTAAACAAGTATGAAATCTCAGTTTAAACTGCGCAGGAGTGGAACCAAGCCAGAAATCCGCATTGGCTTGTAGACACTCTATATTGTAATGAAGATGGATGGAGTGAGCAGGAAGGTGGTAAATGGAGAGACCAGCTCATTGAGATTGCCTTTAAGAAAAAGGCGGGTGCTTTGTGTATTGGTGGCATAATGAGTGTTTTGGCAAATCCTTGAAAAGACGCGCTTTTCACTGCAAACGGCGCACGTGCCTTCTCGCATTCACATGGAGTCCTCCTGATGTTGAGAAAAAAAAATCATTTGTTTCTACTGCTCATTTGGGACAGTAAATGGTAGTGCAACGTGAATGAATGTAGTCAGTCTGGTAAAAGCACAGGGAAATAAACTCATTCACAAACAGTTCATTTTCGGGGCGGGATAGAGAAAATGTAAAATTAATATTTGTAAATCATAAACATCTATATTTATTCTGCATACGATCAGCAATGAAAAACTAATAGCAGGGATGGTCGGTGGAATTGCAAATTGGGAAACAAAGGCATTTATATTCAAACTGAACATCTTCGGTGTCAGGCTCAGTGTCGGGATTGAAGGAAGAGGATGTCTGCAGTCCTGCAGATGGCCGATAGGGGGCGGGATCCATAAAGCTGGAGAAAGCCCGACGAAACGCATTTCTGGGTCGCTGTAATGTTTTATTTCATTTCCCAGTGTCGCTAAGCTCTTTCACTGACGAATATCCACATCTTTCATCCTCGATAGGAAAGCAGCGTTACTCTCATAATGATATATTTTGTTGGGCTTATCCCTTTTCTTTCTCTTGTTTGTAACAGTCATTTTTCATGTAAGGTTTTCTTTTCACTTCCACGCTAACTTCACAGGCCTCCTTTATCTGAGGTAGTATGTCCTCTCTTGTAATAAATCTTCCCTTTCCTTTCCAGCTCTCGGTTTTTTACAGGACTCTCCACTGTCCTTGCATGTCCCCCCCCCCCGACGAGCACCCCATGTTGGACGCTGAAGTTCACCACACACAACGTCTGGGAATCGCAAACCTGCCGTTGACTGCCTGTGACTCGCAGACATCCTGAAAGCCTCAGAGATTCTGCCTTTTTCTGTCAGCCCAACCCTTTTCAGGGGCCATAAGTAGAATGTGATTGCCCTGGTTGTCATCCGTCATCTTCTTTTCCGATTCTGACAGGCGGATCAGATGGGGGCGAGTCTAGTGGCCGCTGGGCTCGAAGCAGCCACCTCTTTCACTTCCGCCCACGCTAGCTTAGCCTCTGCTGCTCGTAGTCTATCCCCAGCAAGTGCCCCCCCCCTACAAGAGCCAAAGGGGGGGTTAAAGATTACGGATGATTTTTCTCACACCTGGTTAAGCTCCTACATTAAAAAAGCACTTTGGATTTGTCCGGATTCGGTCACCGTTCAGCATCTGCAGACTGTGACTCGGATGGGACTCCCCGGCACCGTAACATGTGCTGTTCTTGCGAAGCGTGCCAGACTAATGACGGGACTGCTTTCGGCGGTGTGATCTGGAGAGGGCCAGCAAGCCAATGGATGATTATGTGTGTCCTTCCTCCTCCTCAGATGGAATGCGTGGTGATTGGCCGCCGCCTCAGCAAGCAGCTGAGAAACCCATCCAGTCAGGCCCCAACCTTCCTTTCCATCTCACCCCCCCCCTCCCCCATGGGAAGCCAAATTTGAGTAACTGGAGCCCTCTGTGAACCGCGCCCGTGTTGGACAGGCGCTGCGCCACAACCGGCCGAGTGCGTGTTTTCCAGTGACGTGTCGTAGCTCACAAAGTGCACTTAGCTGATGGCCGCCGTGTAAAATGCATCACAGTACAACTGCGGGGCAATGTGCAAGTGTGAGACGGCAGGAAGGAGAAAAGAGGAGAACAAGGAGGAGAGCGGGGATGCCTGGGCTCCCCAGTGATCTCAAAGAACAGACCCACTATATGTAGACGCCGTTTGCTCTTTAATACTTAAAGGCATATCTTTTCTTTTTTCGTCACAGCGACAGAATTGATTTCTTCATTTCATTAAGTGCGACGTTTTAAATCCTTTAATATGGGAACACTGCAGACTTCTCTCTGATGTTTGATGAAAAACCGCTCTCAGCGCCCTACTCCTTTCTATAAAGTATCGATTTCTACGAACCTTGGGGAGGGACAACGGTGGCCACGCCGTGCAGAATGCGGAGGGATTCTGAAAGGCAGAATTATATCCAGCTCTTTTGAAAATGAATTTCCTCGCTGCCAAACCAGGGGGGAGAGCATGTGCGTCTGTAGATCAGTCCCTGCTTGGAGAAGCAGCCTGTTAGATCGTTATCGGGAACCTTCCCTGACCTGCTTCGTTTGCGCATAGCTGTCCCTCGGCCTCCAGTTTCGAAATCGTAGGTCGGAGCTGCGCATATGCGCAAAGTGCTCAGGCTCTCAGCTCATGGCCGCTCAGGCCTGATTAACGACGGGAGGCGACAGAAACGTGCCATCGGCCCAGTAACACATTTAAAATTTTACAGTCCATGTCGCACTAATTCCCCCCAACTGTCAGACCACCGGGGCCACCGGTCACGTCCTCGGAAAGGACGGATTGCCCCCATCCCGTGGGACAGCGATGCTTGTTAGCTAATATGTATTGCCAGTTATGAGATATTTTAATAATTAATCCCGATTCTATTTAAGAGTGCGTCAAGGACAAATGGACATTCCTGCTGCAATATTTCTCCTTTCAGCTCGAAGAAAAGATGTTCCCTTCCCCTAATAACAGCCCACAACCCTGTCAACAAATCGCTTACCAATTCATTATATTTTAAATATCTTTTCCCTTTTGCTCTGGTGGAATTATTATACGAGCAACTTCTCCATTTTACTTCATTGAATGCTTAAAGGTCAGATTACATGGGAGTAGTGTGTCAGCACTAATGTTTATTATTCTTTATGTGTAATAGGCTGTCTTATTTTCATCTGACAAGGACCAGCCCTGCTTAATAGCGCGCTTAACGAATGTGGTCAGAGCGGGTTATCGGCAGACCGCCGCTTGCGAAATGGCAGGTTCTGACAACCTTGAAATGAATTTATTTTTGCCGGATGGAGTGTAAAATAAACAATGTTTAGAGGATTAATAGTTCAGCACACTGAACTGGTTCTTCTGCTGAATTAAGGATCTATCTGTGTGTTGTGTGTGTGTGTTTATGTATGCACTACATTGTGGGGACCAAGTGTCCCCATGGTATGATGAATACCTGTCATTTGTGGGTGCAGAAAGGAAAACTCCGTTTTATAAAAATCTGTGACTGCAAAAAAAGCTAAAAATTGTATTTTGTTTGGTTACTTATGCAAGAAATGAATGGCGAGTCCCCACAATGATAGGAATGCATGTGCTGTGTGGGGGAGGGGGGTGCGTATGTCATGTGTGTATGGATACAAGGGGGTGTCCGTGCGTGTGGAGTTTGCATGTTCTACCCGTATCATTGTGGGGTTTCCTCTGGATTCTCTGTTTTTCTCCCACAGTCCAAAAATATTGCATTGGAGTTGCCAAATTGCCCATAGGTGTGCATGTGTGTGTGTATGGTGTGTGAGTGTGCCCTGCGATGGGTTGGCGCCCCATACAGGGTTTTTCCCTGCCTTGTGCCTGTAGCTTCTGGGACAGGCTATGAACCCCCATCCCCCCCCCCCCGACGCTAAATAGGATAAGTGGTCACAGGAGATGGATGGATGGATGGATATAAGGCAGCATCCCTTAAACTCCAAGGGGAGTGAACATGATGGCCATCCTCACTCTTACCAGCTACTCTGCCTTCATCAGTGCTGCTGATTCATGCTCCACCTCAGCCCCTGCAGGCTAAGGCCTGATAAAGGAGCCAAAGCAGTTACTCAGAGTGAGTATCCACTATCCACGCGAGGCTGTTAAACTTACCATTGCTTACAGGTATGATGGTACATTCTTAGGTTCCCTGGACGGGCTGCTGGCTGATAGCAAATCCCCCCCCCCCCCTCCCCAGCGGGCGCTGTGTATGGGTGACCTGGGAACTGTGAAGTGCATATGTAATTTAGGGCAGTTTATCCAGCTCCCAACTGAAGTACATCCTTCTATACTCCAGTGATTAATTGACACTTTTTTTAGAATAACGTACTTCATTTTGATGCCACTTGACCAAAAGCATCAATATGTGTGTGTGTGTGTTCCTCCAGTAAAACCTTAGCATTTCAGACCCCCCCCCTCCCCACCCTCCTATCAGTTAAAAAGGCCATTAAATTTGTGCAAATACCAGTGCAGAGCTAATTAACCTGTAAAGCTGTAGCCAGGGTGCAGTAGTTACGGTCTAATGAAAGTTTTCTTTGTTTTTTTTTTCGCATTCCCAGATTAGGGCCTTTATCATGGATGAATATTTTGTGCTAATTGTTAGCACACTTTAGCTCACTGCACTTTAAACGCTGGTCTGCCGAGAGCAATTAGTCTCACATGCACGGCCAACAAATATTAGCCCTGGCTTAAAGGCCACCACAAAGAAGTGAGAGATGCTATCCGTCCTTAGCATCGCTTAGCCAACTAGGTCGTGATTTAATTACGGTGAAATTAGTGAGCTGTTGCGCCACTTAATTAGCTCTGTGTTTACGCTTCCCATCCGGGCTAGCGGTGGCACCGTTAGCTGCTGATGCAAGACCCAGGCTTGGGCCTGAATCGCTGCGCCGCAGAGACTCATTGCGGCCGATAACGTCGCCCCGGCAGAGCGGCCCACTCCTCTAATGTGCCGTAATCGCATAGGATCACGAGGAGCGCGGCTCAGCTGCTCTTTAACGCTCACTGTCATTAAAGTGAGAGCAGCCTGTGATGTCCTAAGCAGTGTTTTTATGCAGATTAAGAGATTCAAACATCTGGGGGCCGTAGCTTGGCCTGTATGTATTTAAGAGTGACTGAGGCGAGCAGATGTTCCACCGCAGGTGCACAAATGAAGCCGGACGCCGTCAGGGCCTCATTTCGATTAATGATGCATTTTCGTCTCGCATGATTTCAGTTCCCCTGCGTGCTCTTGAAATCCCATCGGTTGGATGTTCCGTATCTTCAAAGAGCACCTTCAAGTGCAAAAGTGCGCCCCTCATTGACGAGGGATGGCCGGCTCATTTCAATCACCCGATTCCTCACATTCGGTGGGGCATTTGGTAAAAAGATTCACCTGTGGGTGATGCTGAGTGGGGACCAGCGGCCGACGGGGTGGAGATCTGCTCGCCGCAGAGGCCCTCTGCCAAATGGCTCTCACGTGCGCCTTGAGTCCGTCACGTCGTCTCCCAACAAAAAGCTCAAATGAGCCTTTAATTGCTCTTGGTCTCACCTGCTGGACAGAGCCTGCAATGCGCCTCAGCCTTCTGCCCTGGTGGAGACGCAGGCTAGCAGTAGAGCAGAAACGAGGCCAGAGAGGCAGTCTGCCACACAGCTTTTTATTATGATTTTCTTTAAATGACTAGTGTGATCTGGGTGACATTTTCACTCAAAGTGACTTTTAGATTTTGTTTTCCTTTTTATAGCCAGATGTGTTATTTCATGCTGCTGATTTCCTTATCAGCTGTATCACCTCCGTGGACCAGAAGCAGAAAAATATAGACAAATGAAGAGTTTTGCATCACTTTGTGTCTCTAATTTTTACTGTAAGCCTCAATTACATAAACATAAAGATGGATGGATGGATGGATTGGACGGGCTATACAGAGAGGGCAAACACACTGCCCACTGACAGTTTCTCCCGTCTTTTTGGAGATCCCTCTTTTTTAACTCCAGAGACGAGGAGAGGAGCAGAGATAAGGGATCTGAAGTAGCCCCCCTGCCCCCTTACCCACCGCTCTCGCATTGTCACGGCAACCTTGTAGCCCATCTCTGCACCCAGCGCATCCCATAAGGACTATTAGCGAGATTAGAAACCCCACTGGCTCTCACCAAGTCCTCGAGAAGGATAAGAAGTGGAAGGAGAGCGAGCAGGGAAGATGATGGAGTGGCACAGTGTCACACGAGGTAACACACTCACGCACACACACTGTCACGTCACACAAAGAAGCAGGTGAAGGAAGTCGTGGATATAATAAAACAGGGATTTATATGGGCCGGACGGACTCAAAGACACACGTAACGTCAATGACCGGACCGGGGAAACAAACTGAAACACGGACTTAAACACATGACACTGATCAGGACAACTCAAAACAGCTGATGAACACGGGGATTCCACACGGGGCTGATGAGGGGGCGTGGCACACACGAGGGTCGGACGAGCAGGTCATCACGCACGCGCTCACACATACATTCGCATACACACACGCATACTCACTCACACACACACACAGTGTTACCAGCAGCAACAGAAAACGGGAGGTCAAAAAAACTCCAGCATGCTCCTTTCAGCAATTTCAGCAAATTCAAGGTGGAAGGTGGATAATTCAGTGGACAGCGTATACACAGAACATGTGAGGTGACCCTGTCACCTGAGACACTGTCTACCAGGTTTCAGCTCAGTCACAGAGTTTTGTAGATATTAGTACATATTTAGATGGGTACAGATGCTCCTCGCTTTACGATAGGTCAAAGTATTTCAATTTTACAATGGTGTGATAGTGGTGCACGTTTAATAGTCATCAAACTGAATTTCAATCTGTTTCCCGACTAGCGGCGTGTCGTACGATACTTTCTACTAACGCAGGGTGATGGCAGATTCCACACAGCCGCGTTCTCGGACTCTGTAGCAACCACAAGCATAAACATCTCAGACAGTCTTTAACAATGTATCGTACAGTGGTTTTTATGTGTGACATCATATCATATTCATATTCGACTTACGATATTTTCAGTTGATGTTGGGTTCATCGGAACGTAACCCCATCGTAAGCTGGGGAGCCGCCGTATGTATTTTGCCGCATCTTTTCAGTGATAGGGCAGACTGGCAGGGCAGGGAGCATGTAGGACATGGAGGAGAGGGAATGGCAGCGGCACGGAGGAGGTGGGGGAGGGGGGGGCAGGCTGCGGGTAAGAGCAGGTGCTGGCTGCTTACAGCCGAATAAATCAAATCCTAAATAAAGTAAGGACGCTGTTAGCCTGGCTGTTTGAAAAACGACCTGAGCATCATGGCTCACAGGCAGGCAGACAGGAAGAGAGCAAGAAAAGCGGGGGGGGCGGAGAGAAAGGGGAGGGGGCGACAATGAGAAGGATACAAAAAAAAGGTTAATGATTAGCGTAACGGGAACATGCGCTTCCGCATCGCCGCACAAAACAGAATGCGAGAAACGTTAAGAATTAATGCCGGGTTCCCTGTGGAATCTCCCCGTTAGCAAAGCCTGAATGAATGCCACGTGCCTTGAGGGGCAGACGGGGAGGGGTCTGAGCCGCTCGGGGGGCCGGGAATGAGTATAGGGGCTACATTTGAGGCCGAGAGGCTACTGGAGCAGGCTTAGCGGTTAAGGAGAGGGTTATTATGGCGGCAAGAGGAGCTGTGTAGGGGGAGCAGCTCTGACAGAGTCAGAAAGAAAGCAATGATGGCGGTCAGGTCAGGAGTACCGGACAGGGCAGGATGGTACATTGTCAATACCCAATCCACAGACTCTGCAGAGGCAAGCAGCATTGGGACTGTCTGCAGCTGACCTGGTTCTGGTTCTGGGAATGCAGGGAGCACAGCAGAATGTGGAGAGGGCTGGGGGAAACCAGGGGAACCAGATTGAGATCTGAGCTGAAGCAGGTTCTGCTAGGATGGAAAATGAACTGAAATATGTCGGAAAGCAGCTTGTAATGCACAAAAAACACGGCCGTAAATGGCAACAGGACAACAACGTTACAATGACCAAAACAGCTGGATGAAAGCAGCCAGCTGCAGTGGGTTCGATGTGTCATTAAGTTATAATTATGTAAGGAAGCCAGACAAAAGGGAGGCAGACTGTAGAGCTTTGCGAGATGGGCTGCTGGGCACAGAACTGGGAAAACACCCAGTATTGATTAAGAGCCATACGCAGATCCTCCTCTCCTGCTCACGGTTCGCATTTTGCTGTTCTCCATGGCTCTAAGATCACTGACGGGTCAGAGTCCAGTGGTCCACTGTCTGCTGCCAAACACGATGCTCTCCGTGGTGCCGAACATTCTACTGTCCGTGGCGCTGAACACACTGCTGTCTGTGTGGCTGAAAACTCTGCTGTCCGTGGTGTTGAACACGCTGCTGTCCGTGGTGCTCGAATACACTGCTGTCTGTGGTGTTGAACACGCTGCTGTCCGTGATCCTGAATATTCTGCAGTCTGTGGCACTGAACACGCTGCTGTCCGTGGTGCTGAAAACTCTGCTGTCCTTGGTTCTGAAAAGATAACCATTTACTCCAGGGAGACACAGATATGAACCAGACCACATAGTGCCAAAACACAAATCCATATCATTTCACAATAATACAGGAGACAGTGGCAGAAGGAGATTTGTGTACATGCTGGCTGTCTATAAAAAATATATAAAAAAAATATATATACGTATCAAGCATTTAGGTAGCATAGCTATTTCTCTGTCTATCTGTCTGTCTGTACATCTGTAGGTCCCTGTGTGAGTTTAGAGCAGGCATTCACGTTTACAAACACAATGAGTTGCATC
Organism: Mormyrus lacerda; assembly: GCA_015163995.2. Taxonomy (NCBI): domain Eukaryota; kingdom Metazoa; phylum Chordata; class Actinopteri; order Osteoglossiformes; family Mormyridae; genus Mormyrus; species Mormyrus lacerda. The sequence continues at coordinate 18,846,824 of JAABNX020000042.1, forward strand.
ATTTTCACTCTTGTTTGAACTGAAGGCCACAGAGCTCATGAATAGCTAACTGTGAACCAGCCATTAACCGGCATAGAGAGTGAGTGAGGTGGAGAGCAAACAGCATAGAGAGTAAGCAGCTTGGAATGTGTGCAGCATGGAGAGTGAGCGGCATGGAGAGTGAGAGGTATAGAGAGTGAGCAGCATTTAGAGTCAGTGGCATGGAATGTGAGCAGCTTGGAGAGTGAGCAGCATGAAAGGTGAGTGGTATGGAGTGTGAACATTATGGAGTGTGAGTGACATGGAGAGTGAGCTGTTAAAAATGCTAGATGAGGTCTCAGCTTATCTTACATGGCAGCACAAACACACATCCAAATCCGACCCAGTGCTTAGCACCTAATAACTAAACATGCCCATTTTGTTCTCTGTGCTAATTTCAGTTCCGCACAATTCTCCATCAGTCAGGAGTTATCATTCCGTTTTCCCATTCTGAGGCTCATTTCTGAGAATGGCAAAATGAGGCGGATGAGCGATATTTCTCACTCAGAGTTATTGCATGGAGTCTCGTTTTGGCACCGCTTTGGCTGGGATGTTCGTTCAGGAGGCGGGTCGGCATCCGTTCAGGTCCCTCAGGCTGAGGTAGACAGGCACAGGTTCATGAGAACGACACGGCCGTCATCCTTCGTAAAAAGAGATGGCAGCGCCTCCTTCAGAATTGATTAGGCTGAAGATCTTTAGCTCAGCGAAACACAACTTCTGAGTGCGTGACTGTCATTTGCACGGAGCTATTGAGCGTTTTGACTTTTCAGAGTAAACATGTTGACTTGAGTAAGCAGCTCAATCCAACAAACTTTTCATCTTAAAAAAAGCACAGCCAACAGCATTTCCCATCTGTAAGTACCGGTTATTAATGACAAATGTCGGCTTTATTCTAAATGGAACTCTGCGTTGGTAGAATACTGTCTTCTTAACAGATAAAACGTCACGCTCAGGTTCATGGAGAGACCCCGCTCCTCTTCCGGCATTCCAGGACCTGCCCTGTTTCGCTAAATAACACTGTGCGCATCTGGGTGTCTCCCCCAATCTGATGACATTCCTAGGTGTGACAGCTTGAAGAATAGAAGCCTAGCAATGTCTTGACTGAAAGTGAAGCTCTTATGCTGCCCTGCGTTTTTTTCTCCATAGTCCGCCTGACACACATTTGCTGATTTATGCTGTGGGAGAGTGAATCAGGTGGAGGGCCTTGCTGAAGGCTGATCCTGCAGGCCGGCTTCCTGGACTATCTGCGTGTTCGCCCTCGTCCTTGGCCTCCACACCGCACACGACACGTGTCATGTTTATGGAAACCTCATATTTGTCTTTGTTACTGTAAATGGAAACAGTTGACTCAGAGCATTAGAAGACCCCCTAACACCAGACACTTTCGAATCCAGGCTGAAAGCGTTCCCGTTTGACCTGGCTTTCAGCTCAGCTCAGCACTCTGGTAGCTCTGCTTCATCGCCATTCTGTATTCGCAGCATATTATCCTAATTTATCTGGAATTTCTCTTTTATTTTCATGTTTAATTTGTTGTCATTTTCAGGCTGCGTGGTGGCACTGGGGTTAGCGCTGTTGCCTCACTCCTCTGGGACCAGGGTTTGAGTCTCTCTCATGAAGTTTGCATGTTCTCCCTGTGTTGTTGTGGGGTTTCCTCTATATCCCCCCCCCCTCACACACACACACCCAGTCCAAAAACATGAGGTGTGAGTTAATCGGACCTACCCGATGGGTTACATGGATTGATTTCTTCTATTTTAAATCATGTTCTAATCATTTCTGTTCTCTTATGTCTTTTTAATTTGAATTTGAATTGTCTTTGTATTCTGTATTTTTCTTATTGGTAAAGCTCCTTGAATGACCGCAGTGCACACATGCTATATAAGTAAAGGACTTGACTTTATTTGACTTAACGTGTCATAGCAAAAAGGTTGCTAGTCATTGTAAGAGCTGGACGGTGAGAAGAAGGTAGACTCTGGATTTACAGCCTAAACAGCCTAAACAAATAAACCGTGAAAATGACTTTTTGTAAACGGCAAATAAACTATGAAAACCGACCTACTAAGCAATAAAACCAGTGACATAATGATGGTGGAAATGGAAGGAGGAGTGGAAAAGAAAACAAATGCAGGAAGAAAACGCCAGAGTGAGCCTAAAGATACCTCGACACGCCCCTGTGCGCCGCCCTGCTGGCCATCACAGCCCCTGAATGATTCCAGCTCTGTGACATGGATCCTGCTCCTGATGCAGAACCTCCTCCTTACATGCAGTTCATGGAAAACTCCCCCGGGGCCACAAGGGTGCATGTGAGTAATTATGAATTTTGCATATGAATGCCGCTGTTTCCTTAGTGCTACCTGTCAAGTTTCTCACATCCTCCTCCCCCAGCCTCCCAGATCATCCTCCCCCAGCCTCCCAGATCATCCCCCCTCCCCCAGCCACTCAGATCATCCTCTCCAGCCTCCCTGTGTTAGGAACTCATGCATAATGCAGCAGTGATTTGAAGTGACAGCGCAGGGCCAGACACAGCCTCCTGAATCTACAGGGGCCGGAGGAGCCGTGCTGACACCGTGTCACGCACCTGCCACCCCTCCCACAGTGCCATCCACACCCCCCTCTCCTCTCTGCCTTGGAGATGAGCTCTGGGATGTCTCTGTTGTCGGCGGCGATGGCATTGCTAACCCTGCCACGCATGCCTGAATGATTTGTGTTGTGGCTAAAATCACACTCTCTGTACTGCGTACCCAAAGCACCTGAGGTATGTCTGAGTGTTACATAGGTATGCAAACAAGTAAATGTTGAAGGCGCACGTCTAGTATAGGTGCAGGAAAAATAATGACCGCGTGAATCATATATTATTATTAGGTGTCAAATTTTTTTGTAATAAATATTACATTAAAATGCATGTATTCATAAAGCCAAGCATCTACGTCCATCAGGGTTCGTCACATATGTGATGCGGGTCCACTGCCACTGGTCTTATTATCCACACACACACAATAAAGGCAATTAAGTCTCAGGGCATAAAGAAGCATCTGATCGATAATATCTGCATCAAGCCTAATAAGTAGAACACATCTGCAGGGCTGAATGTTTTCCTTATGGTTAAAGCACATTAAACCTATTTGCTAACAACCACTAAAATAAAGATCTCTTACGCTTTTTAATGATATTAGGATTTTCGGCAGCTTTATAGCGTGTGATGAAAACATATGACTCCGACTGCGAGCTGAGAGTTCCATCTCCCTGGCTCTTAAAGGGGTGCAGGAGCATCACTGCCATTTACCCATGCCCACGCTGTCACTCTCTCCGTGTGCTTTAACGCCAGAATGACTGCTCCTAATTCACTGTGATTAAGTCTTCCTCATAAAACCATGAAGATCAGCGCTTGGTTTCGTCTAGTTAGTGTCCTAATATGGCATGTAAATTTAGCTCAGTGAAAAAGAAATATATGAAAGTTAAACATCAACATGAGGCGAAAGACCTAATTTTGGCCTGTGGGCCCAGGATGGATGGTGGCTGTCTTCCTGCTGCCGGCTGTTTCCCAGCGCCGTGTCTGGGCAGGCGCTGCCCCCCTGAGATGGATTACAGCACTGTGGCCGACATCCAATCCAGCACCGGCCAACAAGATACACCTGTGTCTCCGCTATGAGCAAGGCGTGGCCCCTCCCTCCAGCATGACCACGCCCCCTACAAGAGAGTCCCGCCCCCTCTCACTGAGGCCACGCCCCCTGGATCTGAATCCCTCTACGGCAGCATTCTCCTATGCCTCTGGAATCTTCTTCAACATGCATTGATGAGCACAGATGATGAAAATCAGGAGACCGACAGCCCTCTTTGCCACTATGCAAAAAGAAGAGGCTCCCTGCTATGCGCAATATGTTGTGCACCTATAAAATGTAACATGAGAAAAATAAAGCTTAAGACTCATTAGACAGTAGTAGGTACATAAGTAATCACCTGTCCTGGGCTGTCTGCTGTTTTTCTATACTCACATAAGAAGCTGTGAGGACATCTAAGTAAAAAAGAAAAACTCTGACATGCATTCCTTTTTCAGAAAAATGGTTTTGCTTCTCAGCTGTGTACATGTCTGTCGAGTGAGCCGGCTGTCATTTGCATGTGTGTTTAATACAGCGACGATCCCTCCACTGCATGACACCTCAGACGCCCTGTCAGAGCTGCGGAGCCTGGAGCAGCACAGTAACACTGAGTACGAAAGTGTGTCACTTACAGTAGGCCTCACGGAAGTTCAAATCCAAGATGGAGGGGTCTTCAGACGTCACCAAGTCACAGGAATGGTTTCTCGCCAACTCCTCACAGCTACGTCCTTCAGCCCTGCCTCCACCTTTGATTCCAGCTGGTGGGGTCCTGATGAACAGATAAAAAGTCAATGTTCTCCCTCGATCAGTGACTGACGTGCCAAGAGCAGCACTTAGCCCTAGCCCTCGGACTAACCCACATAAACACCAAGAATGCTCTGCATGCTAGTTAGCAATAGCGCCACCTGCAGATATCTAAACTAACTACACTCCGCTGGCTTTGACGACACCCTTAACCTCTACCCATCCCTAACCATAAGTAACCAACTCAAATACAAGACTTTTTTGATTGCATTCACAGATTCAAAGATGTCAGGTTTTACTACACTTTGGAGACAATTTGGTCCTCCGATGTGATCTATGCAAACCCACACAACACACACACACACACACACACACACACACACTCCCTGGTCCCTGGGTCCTGCAGTGGATGATCCCACCCACAATGCTCTCTGCCAGGACATTCCGCATTACCCATCCCCTCCTTGCCCGGCTGAGTGTCGCCGCTTCTCGGCAGGAATGAGAAAGTGGCCTGAATGCCTGCACTCCTCCCCCACGAGCCCATCGAGAGCGTTAAAATCACAGCGAGCATGAAAGCAGAGCCATCACCATTGCGCTGATAAAGCTCTCCTTGGACCCACTTCCCCCTCCCCCCCACCCCACTCATAGTGCCCCCCCACCACCACTCTCATCTCGTTCCGGACATAACTGGCTGGGTCAGGCGTGACGATGTCGGCCTCTTCAGAGAGCTCGCTATGAGGAAAACATCTACATACCTTCAAGGGCATTTCATTGTTTATTTGCTCTGCAGGCACATTTCAAACCATTTTCACATCTTTATTGCTGCTACACGCCGCCAGACTCCATCTCCCCCTTCATGTCAGGCCCCACTGTGCATTGGGTGCATCCTCCACCTCTCCATCACTGCATCTCTCC